>JBAMBD010000516.1:0-37129 GCA_037043625.1 Drosophila melanocephala | reverse complement strand
TATATATATATTTGAAAATGTGTGTGTGTGTGCGTGTTGGTGTATCTGTTTGTGCCTGTATTTAGAAATGCAGTGTACCTGTAAAAAAAAGGAGAAGATAAACACAAGACTTGAGGTTGCAAGTGTGTGCTTGTGTACCTGCGTGTGTCTATTTAAAAATGCAGTGCACCTGAATAAAAAGAAGAAGATGATAAACACATGATTTTAGGTTGTACATATATGCATTTTATTTGAATTCATGAAGCTGAAAATAAAGTGCATATGTATGTATGGAATAAATAATAACACACAGAAATATGTATTTTGTAATGGTTTTTATTTATTTAAATGTAATGAATAAATGAAATACAATTCATTAAATGTAGTATTTATTATTAAATATTTTTAATAAAGTTTAAAAATTCTACTGAATTTTCTAGAACATCGTCAGCAATGGGCTCCTCGACAAGAAGATCATCGAAGGTGGGCTCCAATGTTTGCCCTTCCTCGGTGATATCGATGATGATGGTTTCCGAGTCTTCAACCTTTTGCTTCTGGTGGAACGAAGCGTCCTCCTCCTCCTCAATTTTTTGTTTCTATCTGGGAGAAATTTCTAGGAGCTGAATCAATTCCGATGAACTCAGCTCTGGTGTGAATTGAGGATTCACTTCCTTATTTGTTTGTTTAGTTGGAATCGGCCAGGGCATCAGCTGTCCCAAATGAAAATCCATCGAATTTTCATCGTCGTCCATGAAATCAAACAGCTCCTGAATGTTCCTCGACATCTTTTTGAATGAGATTCTTGTATTCAAGACGCTCTTTTATATCCGAACTTCCCTACACTGAGTACCGAAAACCTTAATGCACATGTCCGAAAGGTTCAAAGGAAATTACTGACAGGTTCATCACAAATCAATACTGCTCATGAAATTATCATCTACTACTAATACGCACACGTCATTTTTTTTTTATAGAACTTTGTTGATATTTATCCAAGAGTTCTGATCATTTGAGAACCCAAGCCATTTAACTAGAACTCTATCATTTCGACGCCTTATTATCTTTTCAATTAAGTACGTGTCTGGAAATTTTGTTTTCCTCAACTCTTCATTACAGAAACATCCTTTCAGAACTGCACCTTGATAGTCTTCCAGTATGTATGTAGTTGGATTGGTATTTTATATTTGATTTATTTTAAAAATTTCAGTTGTCCAGTTCGGTGTATACCCCTTTTCAAATGTATGTTTATGCTTGCTAATACGCACATAATCTCCAACATGAAATTTACTGCCATTGAAGATTTTTATACGATTGTAGGCAGTATTCAATAAATTGTTCTCATTTAACGAATTAACATCAACAGGTCTCATTTGAATTGTTCTGTGATATTTTCGATTGTACTCATTTATCAATTGTTTATAAATTGTAATCCAACAATATGTTCCATTCTAACTAAACTCTCTCCACATCATCTCCTTAAGCGCTCAACAATTGACGCCTTAAGACCACTAAAAGTTGAGTAATGATTGATGTTATGTTTTCTACACAAACTCTTAAAGTCTGTATTAAAAAATTGCTTCCATCATCGGTCGGTAAATTCTTTGGAATTCGATTCTCCTTAAGTATATTCGAGAATGCGCGTTCAACTTCTTTCGCGGATTTTGTTTTCAATACTTGTCCCCATGCATATTTCGAAAAAGTATCAATAACTGTCAATAGAAATTTACATATTTTTTTCGATGATGAGTACTGTCGCATTTCTACTAAGTCTGCTTGCCAATGATCGTCGATTCCCTTCATAATAACTGTTCGGCGTTTACAATTTTTACGAGCTGGTGCATGTAATTCCTCTATTAAATTCCTCCTACTCATGATTCTCTTTTTAATTATTTTTCTTCATATTTAGCTTTACCTTAATTCTTTTTTCTTTATTTTTTTTATATTTATTTTATAAACGAGAACAAGGCCTGCTTCCTTTTGAAAAGTGCTGTCTGCACAACATTTTTAAACAGTTTCTATTTAGTACTATTGCTTTGACCATTTTCCATATGGACTTCCACCAAATGGAAATTACTTTTCTCTTTATTCCGCTCATTTGAGGAATGTCCGAACTGGTTAACGGTCCTATAGATTATAACTCTTAGCACACACAACACACATTATTTATCTATTTTATTATCGAATCTTAAAAAGTCTATATTTTGATTTTCACTGTTAAATAAACTTCTTAATGACTCTATTTGCAAATTAAAGTTCGTTCGTAAATAACTTTCTGATTTCTTCAAGAGTTCTTCCACCTCAATTTTATTTTTATTAATCTCATGAAGAATTGTAAATGGTATTTCACTTATTGTTTTCTGATCCGAGTGATCTTTTCCTTTTAAAAGTTTTTCAAAGTTCTCCATTGTTTCTTCCACTTTTCTTTCTAAAAAGGCTTTAGTAACTGCATTATTATCTTCCAAGGGATTACCCACATTTTTAAGTCGTTTATTTGAAAAAATAATGTTCTGATCAAAATCAAATAGAACATCAGCAATTTGTTTTCTTACATTTGATCTTACTTTTTCATATTTAGTTGAGAAGGAGTGACCAAACTTGTCAAGAGGCATTTTGATATTACTAAATTATTGTTAAACACAGTATTATTTATTCAACAAATGATTTTTCCTTCACGAAATTCTTCAACTATCGAACCGATTTTAATAAAAATTTAATTCTATCAACGATCTCATTTGAATCATCCCAATATACATAATTTGTCTTAGTTGAACTGAGTGTCATAAAACTTTCCACTTTTCACCAGTTTCCAGCTCAATTTTCTTGTGGTAAATAGATATTTTAGAACTCCCCAAAATAATTTGTCCACTTTTTTTAGTAGGTCCAAACGCTTTATCGAGCTTTTTCTGACGTTCTAAATCATTTAAACTAAAATTAAAGATCTCATCAGTTATTTCATTCGTTTGATTATAGTCTTCATTACTAATTGTATCCGGTTTTTTATAACTCTCTTCGCTTAGTGCTAATGATAAATCTTCTGTTTGAAGCTCAGATATTCCTCTTTCCAGTGCATCATAATATTCACCAATACTACTAAAGTTTTCACCACTTTTAATTTCATTCCTACTATTTACTTGTCCTTCCTCTTCTTTTTTACTTTCATCAACTGATTTGCTATTATATTCCCTCTAACAATTTTCTGAAGAGGTTGCATTATTGGCTGAAACGTTTCCCCTAGTCTACTGAAGCACTACGCCCGGGGCGCTTAATTTGGGTTTGACACAATCTATTACTTCGTTTGGGTTTAATCAAATGCACGCAGTCGACTTGCACTCGACTGGGCCTTGATTTGATTTTATGTGTGTCTTGACAATTCGTGATTATAATATAAATTACGCATTTTATATTTGAGCGTGGTAATACATTTTTTTTTGCTCATGCGTTTGAATTTAATTTTTAGTTCGATTAAATCTTATTGCGCTCGAACTATGCGATTTGGGTCGCAATGGCTTAATCCTAGGAGTACGTGATGGCACTGGTTCCGTATTGGAACGCACTCACCGGCTGAAAAATCTCACCGTCGTTGCGCATGCGCACTCCCAATGTCGAAAATAAACGATGCGCCAAGTGATTCCTTCGTAGTAGTGGACAAGGTTGTCTCCAGCGAATTTACTCTTGGAAAAACCGTTGTGGTGCCGATTGTAGACAATTTTTGGTCGCCAAGCAAAAAAATTACGGCAGACCTGCAGTCGGCCACCTGAACATATACCACAAAATTAGAACTGAAAAATTATTTAAACGAACACACTTAGGCCGAACTTTACTCCACAAAACCCTAAATATAGCGGGGGGTAAGTGCCAAAGACATTCCTATCTTTGCTCGCACGACACAAAAAATTAAGCGCCAAGAAACATGACCTGCCTCACTTTTAGTTTTTTGTCATGTGCTAATTCGCCCTGACCCACAAAACGCAACCTTGCGGAAAATGCGGTCACATTCAATGATGATCTCGCTGACCCTGCCAACCTCCTTCCCTTTTTCAGCAATGTGGCCCTTTAAATTTTCTCTTTTGGTGGTGGTATGCGATAACTGCCTATCGATATGTATGCATATGCCAAATTTGTAAACACGAACTAATACTACTCATAACTAAAAACTTGGAAGATGTATATCATAGTAAAATTAGAAGTACCGATGAGAAGAAATTACTAATATTAAATATAACAACAAATGGAAGCTCACTACCACTAGCATTCCGCAGTTGGAATTGTCATCTCAATCCAACACTAGCAGACGGTACTCATTATGTGTGGAATGTAAAACTTGCAGCCAAAAGAGAAAGCCTTTATACTTGTTCAAGAATGACCACTATTCTAAGAAACGTGTTTAAACCTGCCCAGCAAGTACTGAAACTGCAGCAGTCACAACTTGAAAATATGATAAAGATAAGTAAAAATAGACATCTTGTAAAAACAAACTCTTGCATGGGTTATAATGATCCCCTGCTTCGTCTGTACAGCAGGCAGAAAATAAGTGAACTTTGCTAGCTATATAAGGCTAGGATTTTAGTAAATAAAGTCAGTTCGAAATTACAACTCAACTCAAATAGTAGTTGAATGAGTTTTCCTTGCTAACCTCTTGAGAGGGCAACTGTCCTTCAATATTGTGTGCAGCACCACTATCTATTTCCCGCTTTATGTCCTCTCCTCAATCACATTCAGGATCATTTGGCTCACATTTTCCAATTGTCGCTTTGGAAATGATAACACAAAAAATCAAAGAGCATTAACTGTCATTCTTCAATCTTCCAATGGGATATAACCAAGGAGGATTCTTATCGAAAGGATAGGTTAAGACGTGAACAGACACGTACGCAGCACCAGTCGTGACCGTAATAAAACCTCCCGCGATAAGAGTTCTCCGAACTGATAGGATAATGAATCTAGACGCATTTGCATCAGTAAATATGTACCTAGATAATGTACTAAGTAGGAGAAGAATAATTGTATATAGTTGTAAGATAATTTAGAAGTTTTCAATAAACCTGCCGAAGCAATTGGGCAGCAGTCTATTTTCGATACTTAAACAACGTCGTTGTGTTCTAAATTTGCTCTTGGGATCATCTTTCAGTTGTACTTGTGCCTTATTATTACACCGCGCGTAAATTAAATATTGATGACCCCAGGATTTGTGCACGCAAACTAAGTATTGTGAAAATAGTGACAAATTAACAAAAAAATTTAAATAAATAAATAAAATAAAAGTTCGGTTCGCGAAGTGGAAATAATACAAAATATTTAATAAACAAAAATAAATAATATTATGGCACAGGAGCTGATAAAATCTGAAGAGCTTTTGGGAGAATCGATTGTAACTCTTTACAATAATGTGACGTTAAAAGCATCGACAGCAAGACAAGAGGAAATGCAGGAATGGAAGAAAAGAGCTGAGAACATCGCTGAGGTATTTGAAATATTGAAAACTCATTTTCCAAACGTGGAAAGGAGCCCGTTTTTTTTTAAATCAATACGGAGATAAAGTACGTGAGTATGTTAAGAAAATAATCACACCGCATAACCTTATAGATTCAGGAAGTAATTCGCGGGGAGTAATCAAAAGGATAGCACCTCCAGTGCCAGACCACTCCCATAGCAAAACAGAAAGTAGCACAAGGAAAATAGGACTTTCGGTTAGCCGAAAATTTTGCTTTATATAAAGCGGGTATGAAGGGGTTTTAAATAGATTTAAAACAGGTAATGAGCCCATATCCGAAGTCCGGGGACAGAGGCGAATTACAAACTTGCATGGTCGCTGCTCGACAATAAGTTCTCAAATCAAAGAGCAGTTTTAGAAATTCATTTAAAAAAATTAATGGATGCTCCGATTGCAAGCAAAACGGCTTTAAGTGTAAAAACACTTTTAGATACGGTTCAAGAAAACTTGCAAGCAATAAGTGCAATGGACTTGACTGCCTATCAAATTGCAAAAGCCCTAATTAATTTCATTTTAGTCAGAAAACTAAATATGAATTTAAGGTCAACATATAAAAAATCTTTGCATAACCCCAGAGAAATGCAAAGTACTGAACACCTAATCACATTTCTCGAGCATGTGCAATTCGCTCTGGAAGCAAGCAAGGAGCATCCGCTGAAATGCACTGAAAGAACATTTCAGAAGGAAAAATTTATAATGGGTTGCAAGACAATTCACAATATTTTTAAGTGTTTTAAATTCAAAATGCTGAATTATCAGGAAAGATGGGAAATGATTCGTCTTAACAAGATATGTGAAAAATGTCTCATATGGGGGGCATTTATTCACTAATTGCAGAATAACTTGATCAAATTGCGGTAAAAATCACCATATTCTATTGCATAACGAGGATGATAATGTTATTAATAAAAGCGATACCTCAAAAAAGCAGAAAAATAGGGAAAAGAAATATGCTCTTCTTGCCACAGCTATTGTTCGGGTTCAAGATAGAAAGGGAAATTGGCATGATTGCAGAGTGTTACTTGACAGCGGTTCGCAAGATATTTTTTTGACCAAGGACATGAAAAACAAACTTGGGTTAGGAGGTCAAAAAATTCGAACGACTATAGAAGGTATGTCAGGTAACACCGCACAGGTGGATGAGATGATGGCAATTAATCTCAAATCAAAAATATCAACTTACAAAACACATGTTGTAGTGTTGATGAAAAAAAATTAATTTTATCGGAATTACCGACACAAAATATAGATATTGAAGATTCGATTCCAAAATTAAAGTTAGCTGAACCCCAGTTTAACATCCCAAAAGGCATTGATATGCTTTTGGGAATAGAAATATTTTATGACATTCACATTGAAGGCACTGCTAATTTGAACGAAGGTCAAATTAGGTTACAAAATACAGTATTTGGATGGATCGCTAATGGAAGAAAAATCCTTAGCCTAAACTTTGTGGTGCAGTAACATCGGTATCCGATGATTAGATGCACAAATTAGAAGGTTCTGGGAAATAGAGGAAATAAAAACTGAGCGCCCAAAACTTACAAGAGGCGCGAGCATGCGAAGAAATTTTCAGAAGAAAATTATCTAAGCCTGTAGATGGAAAATATGTCGTTCCATTACCATTTCAGGATACCCAATCGATATTGGGTGGGTCTGAAATGCAAGCTAAGCGAAGGTATATTGCATTAGAGCAAAAGCTAAATAGAAATCCAACCCTTAAAAGTCAATATTCTGAATTTATGAAGGAATATTTACAACTAGAGCATATGGAAAAAGTTTCTAATCCCGAAAGGCTTGAAAACAAATATTATTTACCGCACCATTGCGTTGTTAGGCCTGAGAGTACAACAACTAAGGTGAGAGTGGTGTTTGATGCTTCCTGTAAGACATCCACCAACTTATCACTTAATGATATGTTACACACTGGGCCAAGATTACAAGAGGATCTTTTCAATATCCTACATGGATTCCGAAAGCATGGATTCGCCATTTCAGCAGATATTGAAAAGATGTACAGGCAAATTTTGTTAAAAAAGAGCATAAAAATTATCAATTGATTTTATGGCGATGCGAGGGAGGAGTTAAAACATATCGGGAGGAGTTAAAACATATGCACTTAAGACAGTGACATACGGCACTGCTCCTGTTCCATATTTGGCAGTTAAGTGCCTTCAAGTCGCAGCTAAAGAAATTTCAGAAAAAGTACCGACAGTAGCGCAAGTAATAAAAAATGACTTCTATATGGATGATCTGATGACAGGCGCTGACTCGATTGAAAATTCTCTAATTTTAAGAGACCATTTATCCAAAGCCTTAAAAGAAAAAGGGTTTCGTCTAACAAAATTGTGTTCAAATGCTTCACAAATTCTCAAATCTATTCCCGAAGCCGATATAGACATGTGCTTAGAATTTGAAAGAAATCAAGCATATTGTCAGATATTTCCGAATTATTCATCGATTAAAGTTGGTGGTTTTCTTTTGGTGGTTTACATTAAATCCATTAATGGAGACATCTCCATAAATATAGCATCAAAATCAAGAGTAGCTCCAACAAAAATGTTATCGCTCCCAAGATTAGAACTATGCGCCGCAGTATTACTGGCTGAATTAACAAACAAAGTAATAGATAGTATGAAGATTAAAATAGATGAAATTTATTTACATTCGGATTCCAAAATTGTACTTTATTGGCTTAAGCTTGATCCAACAACCCCCAAAACCGTTGTTTCGCACAGAGTTAATGCGATTCAAATTAACCCAAATGCGTTAAATTGGAAGTACGCAAAATCAAAAGAAAATCCTGCAAATATAATATCTAGAGGAGTATATCCTAAAGATCTAGTAGGAAATAAAATGTGGTTTGAAGGATCTACATTTTTGAAAAATGTTACCTATACGCCTACTGATCAAAAAATTCAAGTAGACGCGATCACAGAGGTAAAAAAAAGTGTGAAAGTATTAATAGTTAAAAGCGAATCAATGTTAAGAAACATTAATACAAAAAATAATTTTAAATTTTTGGCAGAATGTAATAGCAAATGTTCTTCTTCTCATTGCCGAGTGCAGAAATAATGCAACACAATAAAAGTTTTGTTGAATATAGAAAAGGCGCTGTGCAACTCATTGTAAGCATAATCCAAAGAGGTAATTTTAGTGGGGAATATACCAGAAAAATCGACTATAAAATCACTCCCACCTTTTATAAGATGGTGTAATTCGAGTCAGAGGGAGAATTCAAAATTCCATTCTATGCTTCGAAGCCAAGTACCCTATTACCATATGGAGATAAATGGGTACATCTTTTGACGGCTCACCTGCATAAAAAATATTTGCACATAGGTCCTCAAGGACTATTAGCTTCAATGCGACATAAATTTTGGCCAGTAAGAGGGAAACAGTTAATGTCTCAGGTGGTAAAACAGTGTTACAGATGATTTAAGGCACAATCCAGAGCGATTCATTAATTAATGGGTAATTTACCAAAAGATCAGGTTATACGAACTAGACCCTTCTATACATTGGTATAGATTTCTTGGGCCTATTATGATTCACCATAAGATTAGGGACAAAATAATAGACAAATCATATGTTTGCGTATTCGTTTGCTTTGCTACGAAGACAGCTCACTTAGAAGTGGTATCCGATATGACGTCGGCTGCATTTATAGCGGCATTAATACGCTTCATAGGTCGACGTAACTGCCCAGAGAAAATTTATAGCGACAATGACACAAATTTCATTGGCGCAGCCAATGCCTTAAAGGAAGGTTATGAATTATTCCAAACAAAAGACTACCAGGCGAAAATTAATTAATTCTGTGCAGAACAGCAGATTGAGTGGGTAAATATTCCGGCAAGAGCACCTCACATTGGAGGTCATTGGGAAGCCTGCATCAAATCGGTGAAGAAGCATTTTGATAGAGTAACGGAAGGAATAATTACTTATGAAGAATTAGCTGCACTGATGACACAAATAGAAGCAATTTTAAACTCAAGGCCATTAACTCCATTGTCCGAAAATCTGAATGAGTTTCAAGTACTTACTCCAGCATATTTTCTACTTGGAGAAGCAAATAATAATTGATCTTACCAGGGACTGTGTGATCATTGGAAAGCGGTACAGTCCAATTGTGAGGAATTTTGGAAACGTTGGTCTTTGGAGTACTTGTCCGAATTACAAAAACTATATAAATGGATTAATATAAAAGAAAATCTGAAACCATTAAGCCAACATTAGTATTAATAAAAGAAGAAAATCTGATCTAAGCCTCGTGGAAATGGGGCGGGGTGACAAAGCCTATTATAGAAAAAGATGGGCTTTGTAGAATGATAGAGGTAAGGACCAGCAACGTAGTGTCGCTAAGATCGACACACAATGTTTGTCATTTTCCTATCGAGGAGGAAATGAAAATAAGTGTTGCATATGCAATGCATCGCAATTTGAAAATAAAATGAAAAATCGATACGAAGTGCTACACATAAGCACTACAGTAATACATATGAGCCACAAACAAGAAATAATGTTAAGAACAAAAATATGTTTATATATATATTAACTTATCTAAGTATTTTTAACGGGCCGGACTAAGGTGTAATGCGACCCGTGCCGATAGTCAGCTTGGCTGGGGGCCCTCAAATAGCCCAGTCTTCTACGGAGCATATCGGATACCTGGCGACCTCCGATATTAAAACAGCCTTACCTGCACATCGCGGATCTCTGTGCAGGTAGACATTTTTCTCTGCAACTCGTGGGAATCACTATGCATTCCAATCAAAAGAAAAACCAAAAAGAGTCCGGTACTCTAAAAAAAACCGGTAGGGAGCAATCCGAAGCATGTAGCGGAGGCAGTGGCTCAAAAGCCTGGCCAAAGCGACAACCTGACAAAAGTGGCGGGAAAGCCTGTTTGTCAAGCCAGTGGGGAGGATGCAGTTGGCAGGAACCCTGAGCCATCCGACTCTGTGGTTGGAAGGCAAAGCACTTGTGCAGCCAACCTGCCAGCCGGAGCGGGTGAATTGCCAACTACCAGCGCTGCGGCTAAAAGGTTTACGTATGCCGAGAGGAGAAATGCCGCAAGCATTTTGAAGCGGCAAAACGCAAACACAGTGGCCAACCCACTAGCCGAATGGCAGAATAAGGTGGAGTGGGCCAGAAGGGTGTTGCCGAACTACAGCACCACTCAACAAAGAGCAGAGCCAGGCGAAACGGCATCATTCCCAGGAAGCTCATGGACCGGGTAGGTCCTTTGCTGAAATTGCCAAGGAAAGAATCCTAATAGGGATTAGGATCCGTGACAAAGGCAGTAAGGGCGGCAGAATCCCGAGAAATCAATGGAAGTGGATGGAGGGAGCACTCGCTGTCCAATGCCTCAAGATGCTGAGTAAGGCGCCTGGTCCACCACCAGTATGTAGAGATGCTGGGTGGTACCGGGGCAATATTAAGGTCATCGCCTGCCAAGATGCTCGCTCGATGGAGCTCTACAAGGCTGCCATAGCGGGTATTGGCGAGGTCTACCCTGGGGTGAAGCTGGTCGCTGTCGACTGGAGCGAAGTCCGGAGTAGACCTCGTGCGCGCATCTGGATCACGGCCTCCTTAAAGGAACCGGACCAGGTGCTAAACTTATTGCAATTATGCAATCCCTCTTTACCCACCCACGATTGGGTGGTGAAGATTGAGGCCACGGATGGGCCAACAAATCAGGCAGTGTTGATTCTCATCAAAGAATCACTGGCCCCCATTGAAGCCGCCAAAGGCGAGCTCAATTTTGGCTTCGGCTCCGTTACCGTAAAGGTATATAAATCGGATGCAACGGCGGGAGGAGACCCTGTCGTCTGTAACAAGACGACTGAACAGGGTCCTCCTGCGGAGATCGGAGCAACCGATGATGAGCTGGAGCCTGGATACACGTCGGAGGCGTCAACTCTGACACGGGGCCTTGAGGCCATGTGTCACGAGTTGGACGAAGACGACTTTACGCTGTCTGATGAAGAAGACAGCAACAATACGGTGGTGAGGGTGGAGTCTCCGGATGTCCTTGAGACTACGGCAGATAAACCTTCACCACTGTAAAGCAGCATCCTTGGGTGATCGGAGGCAAGGTTTGCGGACTAGGTAACAAAAATTATAAGCTCTTAGTAGCTGAAAATGAAGGTAAAAAATTTACCTGTATTTTTCTGCTCCATCATTTTAGCAATGGTGACAACACAGCGGTAAGCCTGGAGCTCCAGTCAGCTCCGATACGGCTTCTGTCTGCCTACATGGCCCATGATAACACTGGCCCACCACCTGACGAGACAACAAGATCCCTCGCCCAGGAGTGCGAGAAACACAAAATCGACCTAGTTATAGGCTGCGACGCCAACGCCCACCACACTCAGTGGGGGAGCACGGACACAAATCCGAAGGGTGAGCCACTCCTATCCTTCATCCTTAGTACTAACCTTTTAGTATGTAACACCGGAAATGATCCCACCTTTATTATTAAAAATAGGAGAAAGGTCATCGATTTGACCCTTGTCGCACAATCTATGACTGACCAGCTAACAAGTTGGAGAGTGTCTGATGACCACTCCTTCTCTGATCACAGGTCCATAGAATTCGAGCTTCTCGCAAGCCATCCAAAACCAGTTTACTTCGCAAATCAGAAGAAGGCGAACTGGGAAACCTTCAAAGCTAAACTTGACAGAACCCTTTCGGAACACCCACCAAAAGGTCCGGACAACTTAGCTCATCTCTGTAATCTCACAGATACCTTCACTATAGCATGCAATAAGGCGTTCAAGGCAGCCTGCCCTATCAGTAAGCCAATGCGCAAGAAGAAAGCACCATGGTGGACACCTCAACTAAATGTCCTTCGACAAAGCTGCAGGTCTCTCTTCAATGCGGCGAAAGCGCAAAATAACGACCTTCAATTGTCTAAATACAAATCAAGTCTGGCTGAATACAAAAAAGCCACCAGACGGGAAAAAAGAACATCTTGAAGAGATTTCTGCGCAGATATTGATTCAACTAATGAAGCTGCAAGGATCAGAAAAGTTCTATCAAAAATCACCCCCACACTAGGTTATCTGAAAAAGGATGACAACTCATGGTCGGTCTCCAGTGAAGAGTCACTGGACATCCTCCTTAAAACGCATTTCCCTGGCTGCTCCGAGCAGTCCTTGAGGTGCACAGAAACCACCTGTATAGAGATTACATCTTCAAAATCTCTTATACACAAAGGAAACGGAAAATGGGCAGTAAACAGCTTCAAGCCGTTTAAATCCCCAGGCCCAGATCTAATAAGCCCAGTCCAATTACAGAAGGCCGGCAATACAGCCATAAACTGGATACATGAAATCTTTGGGAAGATTCTGAAGACTGGTCACATCCCACCGACATGGCTCCAGTCAAAAATAACTTTCATACCCAAAGCTGGGAAGCTATCGCACACCAGCGCCAAAGATTTTAGACCCATCGGTCTGTCATCCTTCATGCTAAAGATTCTGGAACGACTCATAAGTCTCCATCTCACAGCATCCATTGACTCCAAGCTTATGTCGGAGTCCCAAAATGCCTACAGGAAGGGCAGATCCACAGATACAGCCCTTCACTCTGTGGTCTCCATGATAGAGAAATCTCTACTCCATAAGGAGTATACCCTAATAGCGTTCCTGGACTTTGAAGGTGCCTTCAACAACGTCACTCCGGCAGCCATAACTGCTGATCTGCTGAGCCTGGGGATTGACACCAGTCTAGTGGGATTGATCAATCAGTTGCTCACTTGCAGGACTGTGACATCCACACTTGGATCGTCAACACTCTCCAGGTATGTCAGCAGAGGTACGCCACAAGGAGGCGTCCTGTCACCCCTACTATGGAACATAGCAATAAATAAATTGCTGCGGGGCATGAAGGAGGGCGGCTGTCAAACGGTTGCATACACAGATGACGTTGCGGTAATTTTTAGGGGTAAATACCCCCAAACTCTCTGTGACCTCATGACCAGTAAACTAAAGATACTGTCATGCTGGGCACAGGAGAGTGGTTTAGGCGTAAACCCTAATAAAACGGAACTTGTTCTCTTCACAAGAAATTACAAAATCCCTTGTCCCCCCCAGACTAAACAATGTGAATCTGCTCTTCAAGAACAGTGCCAACTTCTTAGGAGTGACACTGGATAGGAAACTAGACTGGAACCTCAATACCCAAACACGGGTTAAAAAGGGAACAGTTGCCCTATATATGTGTAGGAAATCCATTGGGCTGAAATGGGGTATGTCCCCAAATATTGTTCGATGGTTATACACATTCATAGTCAGACCTATACTTCTGTATGGAGTCGCAGTATGGTGGCCCTGTCTTAAAAAGAAAACCACCCTTAATAAACTAAACAAAGTTCAGCGCATGGCTGAACTATGCATATCAGGGGCGCTTCATACCACACCTAGTGAGGTACTTGACGCTATCCTGGACATTCCATGTCTGGGAAGACAAGGAATGGAAAATGCAACACTCACGGCCATAAGACTCAGAGAATCCCTCGCCTGGACTACTCAGAGTACAGGCCATGCCTCTATCCTAGAAGGGAATCCAACTATCCCTTCCAAAACAGATTACTGTGTGCCAGTAATGCACCTGGAAACCCCCTTCAATACATACTCCCCCAAAGGGAGGAATGGGTTCATGGCACCCCCGGTCTGCCGGCAGCCATAACCTTCTTTACAGATGGCTCGAAGCTAGAAAACCGCGTAGGCGGAGGGGTCTACTCCGAGCAGCTCAACATACACCTATCCTTCAGCCTTCCAACACACTACAGTGTCTTTCAAGCTGAAGTACTGGCCATAAAAGAAGCACTAGACTGCCTAGAGAGGCTCAAAGTTAGCCCTGGTAATATAAATATTTATATTGATAGCAAGGCAGCAATTAAATCCATTAGCTCGATATCATCAAATTCGATATCAGTAACAAGCTGTCGCAAATCTCTACACGAGATGTCAAAACAGCATGTTATTAGCCTGATATGGGTTCCTGGACACCAGAACATTGAAGGCAACTGTAAAGCTGAGTTAGCTAGGAAAAGTACTATACTACCACTCCTCTCAGACAAAGGAGGTATTAGTATGCCTCTAGCTACCTGTAAGCTCAACATCAAGGAGGAAAACAGGCGCAGGTCATGTAGAAAATGGCAAAATGCCACCTGTGCCCGCATAGCACACCAGACACGGCCAAATATCAACGCTAAGCGCAGGAAAAGAGCTGGTAGTCCGAGTCGGACAAACTGTTCTGCAGTGATCCTGGCTCTAACGGGGCACTGGCTGGTCGGTATTCATGCCAACAGACTCCAGGTCATATAATGATTTCTGCAGAAGCTGCAAAGAGGCGGAAGAGGCGGAAGAGGTGGAATCTCCGGAACACTTCTTCTGCCTCTGCCCAACACTTGCCAGGAAACGGTTGGCAATCCTGGGAAACTACTCCCTAACTGGCTTATCGGAGTTTCGACACATGAGACCGGCCAGAATAGCGAAATTCATAAACGCA
The DNA here is from genome assembly GCA_037043625.1 of Drosophila melanocephala. NCBI lineage: Eukaryota > Metazoa > Arthropoda > Insecta > Diptera > Drosophilidae > Drosophila > Drosophila melanocephala. The sequence continues at coordinate 22,140 of JBAMBD010000516.1, read as the reverse complement.
TCTGGCTGGTCAAATATCTGAATTTTTTTTTAAATATTTTAAAAGAGCACGATTTGTAGGAGAAAATCCCCAGATCCATTCGGTATCACAACGGGCCAAATATGGCCTATGTGTGTCAGCCCACCGGGCTGACAGCCGATACAACCTAACCTATTTTTTAATATGTAATGTCTCAAAAAATAGAACATATTAACAATAACGGAGGAATATTCTTCGAAAGCGAAGGTGTTGTAGGGCTGACAAGATCAGCATTTAATATAATAGTTCACGTGGATCTGGATGACTATTGGGCCTTTAAATACCGCGTCGAAGCATCGTGGTTCAGTAGCGGTAAAAAGAAATCGAATGGTAGGAGTACTGAATCTATGTTGACGTTACTAGCAAGTAAACTAGAAAGAATTCGTCAGAATGACAATATAATAGTGCAAAACCAGAAAAGAAACTGCGCAAGACAAGAGCTCCTTTGGGCTTTATGGGTAGTGTGTATCATTCTGTATTTCGGTTAATGGACGAAGAAGACTAAGCTGACTAAGAAAGATTAAGCATAGCAGGAGCAACGAAGATTATCCACTCGACCTGGTACGATATCAATCTTCAATCCAAGATGCCACAGCCAACATGATAAAAAAAAAGAAGCAAAATGACGTCATCTGGAAGATGTATACAATGTATACATTGGCTGATAGTTTGAGCAAAAAAATAAGTTTTGTAAGTTTTCTCGCCGACATCGTAGCACTATCAATGGCGATGGACGCCTTTGAGTATCTTCAGCGTGATTTAATCTCCGTTATCTGGAACACGAACGGTAATTTTTTGGAAACTCTGATGCCGATCGCCAAGTTCCAGCAGAAGATTCAGAAAATTGCGCTATCGGAGTCCAACATGGACCCAATTGAACTTCAGAGAATTGCGACAATAATGTCTCAAGCAAATATCAAAATTCCATTGATAAATAACAAGAAACTAAGAGCTTATAGAATCTACCCACATCCGATCATACACACCAAGCGATTTGTAATTAATTATCTGCCTGCAAAATCACCCGTTATACAACGTTAGAGCCGCAACCAGTTGTGAGGTATTGTTGCTACTTAAAAAGACAACAGTACCAACAACAATTTTGATCAACATAATGCAACCGCAAAACTTCTGGGCTTAACTCATCAAACCAAACTCATGGCTCTATTCAATACCGTCTGAGCTAGCTGCTGATGTTTTTTGCAAGAGCAAGCTGAATACTATAGAATTATCGGGACAATATATTCTTCAGATTGACCCTGGATGCTACTTACACTCCGAGGAAGTCAATCTGTGGGCATATGATGACGTGACAACTGATGTAAAGTTTTGGATACCTCAAGTCAACTTATATCCAAAAAAAAAAAAAATCCTTTAAGATACTTGATATGCCACGCCAAACTCACATCTTAGGCTTCCCTGTCGACCTGGACCTGCATAACGTAGCCCACTACAGTATCAGCATAACGACCGGACTACTACTCATTGGAATCGCCGCGGTTGTCTTCATTTTGTTCAAACGAGTCTATCAGCTGACGATAGCTACGATAGTCTTACCACACATAAGATAATAGAAAGAATCACTATGTAATCAAATTCAAATCTTATATTATCCTTTTAAAATGAATATAATGCTCTTGGGATCATCTTTCAGTTGTACTCGTTTATTATTATGACACCGCGCGTAAATTAAATTGTCATGTTATTGCTGTTTAAATAATCTAAGAACTTATTCACCCTTTCGAATTGGATATGGCGCTGAACTTGTGAATGTATGTTTCTTTCATTCTTGAATGAAAAAAAAAAAAAAAAAGTCCATCTACCCAATTATTCACAGACTTCAACATCCATATGCATGGGGACAGTGACGAGGAAGACGAAGAAGTTTAAAATACCTATGTCTGCATTGAGACAAGCAGCCTTATATCAACTAGAAATCGCACAAAAATCGCAGTATACCAATAAGAAAGAACGAAGGCGATAACAAGTAGTTCAAATTAAAATTAATTAAGTAATTAAGAGGTTGAGATCAACTGGGTGGCTCTGCTTAAATATCAAATGCTGCATCTAGCATGTCAATAGATTTGAGCTTAAACCGTTTGTGAATCGTAAAATAAGCGTATATCAAAGAAAATGCCCTGAAGTAGGCAACATAACTGCGTCATTGCACATACCAGAGCTGGAGTCTCATCACATCTAAAATCTCATTTAATATATTTCAGTGTTAAAACACACTGGCAGTGCTGCCATAAATTTTTTATTTTTTTAAGCGAAGCGTGAAAAGTGATTTTTTATTTTCTAGTGGCAACGTTGCGACAAGAGACCAATAGGTGTGTACGATTTCGTCAAGAGCACAAAATCGTGCGCTGCAAATAGCGCACAGACGCAATAAACAAGTATGCACCCGAACCATGGGCTGCATGTAGATATGGGTTTCGCACCATCTGCCGGATGGCCTCAGGTAAGCAGATGGAATCATACGCAGCGTCGTAAATAAGATAATTTTAAGACAAGGTATAAATAATTATGAAAAGATCTTTTTGCGTATTCTCTTCATTCAGCCCAATCCAAGTACCGATTACGGCGACACTTTGCTACTGGTAGATGAACCGATAGCACCCCAAACATATTTCAATATACCCATTAAACGTACATTCAAGATTTCATTCATACATTGGGTGACCCCCGCCTTTTGGAATTTAGTTGCATTTGGCGAACTATTCATAATTAGTCAACTTGCGGCCAGTCATTCATCATTTACCAAGTGGTAAATTAATAGTCTATTTAGATTTATTTTGCGAATCGTAGACATGCATTTGGTCAAATTGCAGACCAACATTCGTATTTGGTTAACTTGGCAACCATTTTCACAGCAAAATTCCTAGTTAACTTGGCAACCAAATATACATATACTATATAGCATCCTGTACCAAACCAATTTCCTTAGTTAAACTTTTGCGGCATACCGATTTGCAAATATATTTAAAATAAATCTTATAATTTTCATTTAAAAAAAAGAAGTAATAGTAAAAAATATATTTATTTATATTATTATACATATTTGATCAATAATTGATTTCGGAATACATAAAACATATACTATCAATTTGACGACCACAAATAAAAAAAAAATAAATTAAAAAATATTCTAGTTTTTTAATTAGTAGTATTATTGTATTATATCATACTTGTAGTATTGTCTCTCGCTGTGATCCACTTGTTTATCCTGAAGATCCTTATCATCATACGCTCGATTTGATTATAGAGCTGCCAACTCTTGTGCCTTTTGTGGCAACGGTTTCTGCATGTAAGAATCGTTGCTCACGTAAAATAGATTTTTTGAAACTTAACCAATTATTATTAGACACTGACTGGTCAGAATTAAATTCATGTACCAATATGGATATTGCAATATCAATATTTTATACAACCTTAAACTCAAATTTAGATGCTTGTGTTCCCCGTACGATACCTGTGAAGGCTAATAGGCCTCTCTGGTTTTGGCGAGAATTAGCCAGGTTGAAAAATGTGAAGTCTAGGTATTTTGATTACTCTCGATATTTGGTTACTAAAGCAACTTTAATTACTCATACCTCGCGTTGTTATAATAATTACCTTCTTCGCTGTAGGCTGCAATTTGCACAGGATCCTAGGTGATTCTATAACTTTGGAAATATGAAACGCAAATCCTATTCCTCCTTTAACTATTCACCCACTCTACCCTGTCTTTACCTTGTTCAAAGGTCTAATTGCATTTTTGGTCCTATGATAACTGAAAAGTCACTTCTTGCCGACCTACACTCAATCAAGCCTGGATATTCGCCAGGTCCAAATGGAGTTCCGGGATGTGTACTCAAGTACTGCTATAAGTCTCTTTGTAAACCTTTACTTAAATTATTTACTTTATCTGTTGATACTTGTTCTTTCCCCGCTATTTGGATGGAGTCCTTTATTACTCCTCTCCATAAAAATGGCTCAAAGTCCGATGTAAATAACTACAGGGATATTTCCAAATTGTCCGCAATACCTAAGGCATTTGAGAAAATAGTAACAACTCAACTGCAACACTCCAATGCTTATGTAGGTCTAGTGTTTCACCTTTCTAACATTCTTGAGTTTACTTCCTTTGTGATCAAAGGATTTCAGAATAAAATGCAAACTGATGCCGTTTATATAGACTTCAGTAAGGCCTTTGATTCTGTTAACCAATGTGTCCTTCTTCATAAACTAAACCTTAGTGGATTTCCTACTAACCTTCTTGCATGGATTTCTGATTATCTCAGCATCAGATCTTAAAAAGTTGTTTTCAAAACATTGATTTCTAAACCTATCCTAGTTACCTCTGGAGTACCCCAGGGTAGTCACTTGGGTCCAGTGGTTTTTAATCTTTTTATTAATGACCTTCTTTCTGTAGTATTGCATTCTAACGTACTAATGCTTGCTGATTACGTCAAGTTGTGCCTTTCGTATAATGATATGACCTCTCAATGCTTATTGCAGGCAAACTTACTTTCATTTTTGTCATGGTGTAAAATGAATTTGCTTAATTTAAACTGCTCTAAGTGTAAGGTCGTGTCATTTTATCGAATCTCTCCTCATATTGTTAGTTACATGCTGAATGAAGTAATTGATTTAGGTTTACTTCTTGATCATCGGTGAAAATTTGATAGTCATATTAAATTCACTGTCAACAAAGCATTTCAAGTTCTTGGTTTTATTAAGCGTTGGTCAAATGAATTTGATGACCCTTATACGACTAAGATACTCTTCCCTTCTCTTGTACGTCTCATTCTGGATACATCGCAATATCATATTCATCAAAGTAGATTGGAATCTGTGCAGAAGAGTTTCTTACTTTTGCTCTTCGTCGCTTTGACTGGGGTATACTGTCTCCTTATACCAATAGACTGCTCCTTATTAACCTTGCCTCTTTAACTAATCGTGGTGTTATGCTGGGTGTTATTTTTGTAGTTAAATTACTTAATTGTGAAATCGATTCAGCTGCGTTGATGAACCAAATAAATTGTTCTGTTCCCTCTAGACCGTCACGTTACTTTATCCCACTTTCTCTTAGTCGTTGTACTACTAATTATTCGAGTCTCATCCACAATAAACTGTCAAGCTCAAATCAAGGCATGGAGCGACTCGCAAATCGCAATTGCATGGATCACAAATAAGCGCAGTAAGAACAAATTTGTGAAAACCAGGGTGGATGACATTACGAACCATCTACCATTAGTAAAATGGAACTACGTGAAATCAAAAAAGATTCAGGCAGACGTAGCTTCAAGAGGAATCACACCAAAAAAAGTTGGAATATTATTCAATTCGGTGGCATGGGCCTCAGAGGCTAAATCAGTCTGACAGAGAGTGACCGGTATACCAAGAAGAGGAGCCAATAATAGTGGCTGCAATATTGAATGGAGACAATTCACTGATACGATTGCTTTCAAAATATTCGAGTTTACCGAAACTGGAAAGCGTAATCGTTAATATTTTGCGATTCATAGCGAAGCTTCTAGCAACAGTTATACAGACACCATTCTCAGACGCCAACCTTTGGAATAAAGGCAGATTGACAATAATAAAGCTTCAGCAGCAATTGAACTTCGAAAAAGAGATTCGTCAACTTCAGAACATAAATGGATTGGAGACAAGGAACAAGCTACTACCACTCTACCCCTTTCTGGACGACGAGGGAATTCTGTGAGTTGGAGGTCGACAACGAAACTCGACCTTACCATTCACAATGAAACATTACATCATCATCGGAAAATCTCATTTGGTTTGGCTACTGATTGATAACGCCCACAAAATTACCCTTCACGGAGGAATCAAATTAATGAAAAACTTCATACAGCGGGAAGATTGGATATTTTGTTGTCGCAGCATGGTAAGGAAACATTTCCGAGCATATTTCACATGCATGAGATACAGACAGGAGTCAATCAACCAACTCATGAGAAATCTGTCTGTATATAGAGAGATCGGAGAGTTTCCATTTTATACAACTGGCATAGTTTATGCTGGACCATTCCAAATTAAATGCTCCAAAGGAAGAGGACAGAAGAATTATAAAGGATACGTCTGCGTCTTCGTTTATATGGCTACGAAAGCAATCCATTTGGAGCTAGTCAGCGACATGAGAACGGATAAGTTCCTGGAAACCTTGCATCGATTTGATCACGAGAGCAAGCACCTGTACTCCGATAATGGAACAAATTTCGTTGGAGCAGCAAGGAGATTAAATGTTGATTTTGCTATTTTGAACAATACCAAATTGGCGTCGATTTTACAAAAAGATGGCATAACCTGGCATTTTATTCCCCCGAAGAGCCCCCAGAGCACACCAGAAGAAGGGACTTCCTATTCTACTTCAATTTACAAGCATACTTGGGTGTATTGCGGCAAACTCCCGCAATATTGAAAAAAGCTGAGGGAATATGTCACAAGTTTATGGAATTTGATCCACAGTACGTTGCAATGACAGCGAGAGTCAGGCGACAATTGGACACAATACAGAAAAATAATAGCTTTATAATGGAACCTTCGCATCAAAGAATAAAGTGATATTGTGAGACAATTTTTGTACGCCCGAACGGATGGTTTGATATCAAATTCATTAAAGGTTATGTCAGACTTCGGTTATCAACTTAGTAAAAACAACGACAGAAAAAGTCAACGAAATTTTCAATGATGACTATAAGATTGAATAATATTACTGAATCAATCAAGGTTCTAGATTAGGCCATTAAGTTCTTACTGCTCATACACCAACTGAAGGATTGGATAGACGAGGTGAAGACAATTCAAGAAAAAAATGTATTTATTCATGGATTTAAATCAGGGAAGATTGAATCGTATACTCATCAAGCCTTCTCAAATGTTGAAGGAGATAAATAAAGTACAGGACGTTATGCCACGCAACCACGTAATACCAGGGAAAACTGTTGGGCATAATCTACAAACAGCATCTAAACTTCTCGCGCAGCACGGAATATTCAAGCATGAGATGATCATAATTAAGGCGGAAATTCCACTATATCTGAATCAGCAGTCAGCCATTTTAAAGAATATTCCGAAACCGTTCACCGGCAATAATCACTAAATGAGTCCAGTGGTGGCAGCGAATTACATGATCTGCAATACGGCGCTAAGCACCTTTTACTTAATGTCTGACTCGGACCTGAACAAGTGTCGCGAGGAATCAAGAGTCTGCCAAGGGAACTGGGCATGGCAAGATGCAGAAAATGTCCTGTTCAATGGTTGAATATAAGGGGCAATCATTTTGGATAGAGCTGGGTACCCACATTCGCTGGTAGTTTAAAACGTTTGAAAATACATCGTGTCAAATCCAATGCAGTGACTCGCATCATCAATTAATTAAATTACCGAATGTAGGCATCCTGGACTTCAATGAAGGATGCTCCTTAAGACTTAAAGGAGTGACTCTACAGGCCTCTCAGAGTGTGCATACTCCGTTTAGAGGGAACTTCTCGGCCTTCATTAAGGATGCGGACGACGATCCGATAGAGTTGAAGGTTTGCCTGAAATAAATTCTCAATTAAATGTCTTAAGCATTGATAAGCATAATGAATATGCAAACTTAGAAGGGGGATGAGTTAAAAAAATAAAAGGTTCGCCGCCAATATTATAGTTCATTGTGTGCGTGTCGACCCATGGAGAGAAATACTCAATCTGGAAGTTTCGCATTAGGAAACTTTTAGAAGAAAACGAATTGTTATATGTCATTGATAAAGAACCAGAAACAATTAAAGAGGAATAGAAAAAGGCAGAAAGGAATGCAAAAAGCCTTATTATTGAATATTTAAATGATTCATTTCTTATCTTTGCTAACTCTGAAAACAAGAAGAAATTTGTTGAGATATGATATGACATATATGAGCGTAAAAATTTGGTATCACACCTTTCTATACGAAAGCAAATGCTGAGATTAAATTTAAAAGGTTACGTGTCTCTTGTAATTCATTGACGACTTAATAACAGAGCTAGTGGCATCAGTAGTACAAATAAATAGTAAAATCCCAAAAAGCCATTCAAAAATAAATGTATGTCGAAACTAAAATGTTATCATTGTTTTAAGCATGATCATGTTAAAAAAGATTATTTCATTTTTAAAAGAATCATGAAAAATCAAAAGACAAATGATCTTAAGCAAATTCAATTAGTCAGCCAGGACGTGGTTTTGCATTTATGATGAGACATGTGAATACAGAAAAACAATGTCAGGTTTCGTTTATCTTAGATTTAGGAGATTCAGATCACATCATCAAAGATATCGTTTTGTTTTCTAATTATATCAACTTGGAAATACCTGTAAAAGTTGTGATTGCGAAAAATGGGGAATTTATACATGCTACTGCAAAGAGAATAGTACATCTTAGCAGCTCTGGTAATGTAATTACTCTAGAGAATGTACTATTCAGTAAGGATATTGATCATAATGTGTTACCCACGAAGAGGATGCAGGATGTCGGATTGATAATTAAATTTAATTCAGGAGGTATAATGGTTAGTAAAAATCGGTTACTAAAAATGGCCCGTTGTGGATCTCACTTCATTTCTGTGACACTCGTGTGAGCATAAGCCAGGGGGTAATCCAACCAGTTGCATTTATAAATTTCGCAATTCTGGTCGGTTATATATTCTCTCAATGTGATGGGCTTGATAGAAAGTGACTTCGTAGTATAGTGAGTCTTTTTCTGGCCAGTGCAGAGCAGAAGTAGAAGAAGTATTACTTGAGATTCTACCTCCTATTCGTCTCTGCAGCTTCTACAGAAATCATTATAAGGCGCTTGGAGCCCCTGAGCATGAATACCCACTGACCATTGGTCGGTTACAGCACGAATTACTACGGTGCAGTTTGTGCAACTTAGATTACACAATTCTCTACAGTATTCGTAATTTAAATTGGGCCAGGTTTGGCGTGCTATACGACCGCAGTTGGCATTTTGCCGTTTCATTTGACCTGGGTAGGTAGCCACAGGCATACATATCACTTCCTTATCTGTGAGGAGGGGTAATAAAGTGTCTCTCCTAGCTAGCTCATCAGCTTTACATTTGCCTTCCACACATGTCCATGCATATGTGGAGATTTGCGACAGCTTGTTTGACGAATTTGACGACATTGCTCTCAAAGATTTGATCGCTGCTTGGCTATCAATTTATACATCTTCGTTGCCTGTACTAACTTTAGGCATCTTTAGGCAATTAGTACTTCCGCCTGAAGAACAATACATGGAATGTCTAGTATGGCGTCTTATGTCTTATTGGGTGTAGTGCGAAGAACCCCTGAGTTGCAGAGTTCAGCCGTGCGCTGAACCTTATAAGCCTAAGCAATTTTTGAGTGATTTGCTTTTTTAGATAAGGCCACCATATTATAGCCCCATTTAAGAGGAGTTGTCTAATGATTGATAAGTACAGCCATCGGACAATTTTAGGTCCAATGACTTTTCTGCAAGTATATAAAGTGACTGCTGTCTTCTTAACCCGTAGTTGAGAAATGAGATTCAAGACGAGTTTCCTGTCCAGTGTCATCTCTAAGAAGTTGAGAGCACTGTATTATTTAGTCTGGGTGGTACCAACGGGAGGAACTTTGTAATTCCTTGTGAAAAGAACAAGTTCAGTTTTAGAGGGATTTATGCATAGCCCACATTTTACCGCCCATGATAACAGTATTTATAGTTTACTTGTCAACAGATCACTTTCTCGAAAATTTCATATAGCCAATTTTCAGCTGTTCCACCCGCACTTTGTAAATGGGCTGGACTTATATTGTAATGACCTGGGGATTTAAACGGCTTGAAGCTGTTTATTGCTCCATTCACCCTTGAACTTGTACAATGGTGGAGGTTTGTCGTCAGAAGTCGTAACGACATCTGGAGACATCATTCCCACCAACGTTTTGTTGCTATCCTCTTCATCGGACAGAGAGAAATCTTTCTCATCGAACTCTCGACACATAGCCTCCAGGCCCCGTGTCAGCGTCGACTCGTCGTCGGGTGCTTCGATCTCCGGAAAGGGAACCTACCCCACCGGCCGCTGCATCCGACTCATACACCTTTACGGTGACTGAGCTGAAGCCGAAGTTGAGCTCGCTGTTTGCGGCCTCGATCGGCGCCAGTGACTCCTTTTTCAGGATAACCACCGCCGCCACCGGACCCTGTGAGGCGTCTATATCAACCACCCTCCAATCTTGGGTGGGAAGGGAAGGATTGCACCTCTGCAGCATCATTAACACCTGGTGTGGCTCTTTTAGCGACGCCGGATTCCAAATGCGAGCCTGAGGTCTACTTTGAACTTCACTCCAGTCAACTGCAACCACCCTAGTTCCTGGATAGACCTCGCCAACGCTTGTTATGCTCCACGGAACGTACATCGTCACACGCAATGTCTTTGTTATTCCCTTGATAACAACCAACATCTTTACATACTGGTGGTGGGCCGGGTTCTCTCGTAATCAGTTCAAAACAGCGGACAGCTAGCGCTCCTTCCACCCACTTCCACTGATTTTTGAGATCTTTCTGTCCGTATTGCCTTTGTCGAGGATCCCTATCAGCATCCTCTCCTTAGCAATGTGGGCGCAGGATCTCCCCGGTAGGACCTTGGCTCTCTTGGCCACAAGTCCGGGCACCTCCTGGGAGCGCTGCCTCTTTGCCTGTCCTTGCTCCTTATTGGGCGATACTTCGCAGAAGTTAAGCAGTACGCTCTTGGCCCATTCCACTTTGTTCAGCCATTCAGCTGGTGGATTTGCTGCTGCGCTGGCGTTCTGTCTCTTTAATATGCTTGCTGCGTTCCTCCGCTCAGCATATGAACATTTTCTTGCCAGGGCACCAGTGGTTGGCAGTTCGCCCTTCACACTCCCTCCTGCCAAAAGATCAGCTGCACAAGTGCTCGGCTTCACTTCCACGGAGGCGAGTGTGACAAGGTCTCCGCCAACTACACCAGCGCCGCTGACCAGGCAAATCGGTTCCTTGACCACTTTTGACTGAGAATAGCTTTGGGCAGGCTTTAAAGCCACTGCCTCCGCTGATGGTTTGGGGTTTCCCACTTCCGGCTTTTGGCGAATGCCAGACTCTTCTGGTTTAATTTTGTTTATTTTCTGATCCATTTGAATCCCCATATGCAGGTAAGACTTATTAATATCGGAGGTGGCCAGGTATCCGATATGCTCCGTGAGCGACTGGGCTATTTACGGGCCCCCAGCCAGGCTGATTATCGGCACGGGTCACGTTACACCTTAGTCCGGCCACACCTCGAACTATGATTTGCCCCTTACCAAGAACATGACTATAAGGCAGACCATGTCTGACGTTCAGGGTACAGATCTTAGTTAGTAGTATCTTGCTGACCACTGTGATGCTATTTCCAGTCAGCACCCTCGTGGAGGGTTCAGTTGAGGTATTAAAAAATTAACAAATTTCTATATATTTAACGCAATTATTTGTTTGATGATATTAATTTATTAAAGAATGTAAAGCTAAACAATGAATTATGTGAGGCTTGCATAAAAGGAAAATAATCTAGACAAAGCCTTTGTTTATAGGCCATTCGGATTTTCATGGATGTCCGATAATACCTTCTACAATTTACAATAAAAATTATTATGTTTGATTATCAATCAATATACACATTATTGTATGACCTACTACTTACCTTACTACCTTTCATGATTTTATTGCAAAGGCGAAGCTCACTTCAATGGAAGAGAATATTTATGTAATGAGATGCGTGAATTCTGTTTAGAAAAAGGTATCAGCTACCATTTAACGGTTGCACACACTCCACAATTAAATGGCGTACCTGAGCGTATGATCAGAACAGTAACTGGTAAAGCTCCGTTCGTGATTAATGGAGCAAAATTGAATAAGCAATTTTAGAGTGAAGCTGTTTTAACAGCAACATATTTAACAAACAGGCTACCAAGTAGAGCCATATGAGATGTGGCATAATAAAATTGAATAAAGAAATAAGTCAAAGATAGAATTAAAGATCGACCTAAATTATCTTCTTATTATTTGTTGGCAGCAGCAGCAAAGAACTTCAAACCTGTAGTATTCGTTCAATAATAATATTCGTTTGGTGCAATTCTTGGTCCACCCTAAATAAGTTGGTTGTGATTAAGCGGCGCTCAAGCGAAGATATACAGATAACAAGATAGAAAGAATCACTCAAAACGCAGCAAGAAACCACTCACTCACGAAGCGCTCAGCAAAAAGCTTTTCAATAGGCGGACGATGCAAGCGAGGTCTTGCTGCGGTCAAACCTTCAAGGTTATCGAAGAAACGAAGTCGTGTATGTAACACATTTTTAGTGAAGAAAATAAAAGACGGAGTGTAACTCCAAAGGTTACAGTGGATTATATATATATCTATATATAATATAGTGAAAGTGCGATAGTGAAGAAAAGGTACGTTAGAGCAATTGGTGAAAGGAAATATTCGACCGAACCAATTACTATCGTTATAGGAAATTTCTCTGGCCAGACCTGCCACCAGACTACCGCCAAGAATTACACCGAGGGAGTGATATAGCCCGACAAGGTTACAATTAGTTGGCCTTGGTCCACAGACGAAAGTGCGGAGGGTGGTTAGAAGAAGCAACTTCATTCCCTGGATCCCGATTGAGCGGATCTTCGCATTGTCCAGGCGACAGTAAACCGTTGCCATCAATTAATCCCGCGTTTATTATCAGCTAGGGCCAAGTGATCTTAAAAGTTAATATATAAAACGTAAATGATCAGTTCGGCCGCGCTGCGCGCGCGCCTACATACAAACGTACATCATTTCTGAGCAAAGTGCTTATCAGCTGTTGTGTTCTGCATATGAGCGGCTAACAGATCATAAAACTTAAGGAGTTCCTAAAATTCGAACAAATGCTAAGTTGCGCAGATCATAAATCACTGGTAGCAATTGTTGAAGTTTTGTTTTATAGTAATATGGTCATTGTTGTATAAATTTATAAATACGTAATAGTAAGAAGAAGTAGTGATGCGTAGATAAAAAGACAATACACTGGCTGATATTAATTGAAACGGATGGTCAAATTTAAATTATATATATATATATATGTGTTTCTAATGCTTAAATAATTTTCCAAAACAGCTTCATCTCTACGTCGACGAACATTGGGCCCAACGATCGCATCGATTCAAAACAACAATAATTAAAAAAAAAAACAATCAATATAGAGTGAGTAAAGAATTAGCTATAATGTAGGTGCATAAAAAAATAGATATGTACGACCTGCATAGTAATTAAGAGAAACATATATATATACAAAAAAAAACACAAGACCGACCCCCAGTCAAATATGCCAAGTAAAGTCCCTTATCAAAACTAATTCAAGATATATATATAAGCCTTAATTATAAGCAATGCATTCTAAGTTTGAATTTGGGCATGAAGCCGTATTGAATTAATGAGAAAATGATGAAGTTTAAATTTAATAACGATAATAAGTAATTAAGTCCGAGGATAAAAGAATGTTGAATATAAATTAACAAAAAAAATATGTACTTATAGATTATAGTTCCATTATATAATAGAAATTAGAATTAAGAGTAATGTTCAAAACATACAGAAATAAGTTAAGAGAGAATACATGAATGAAAGCAATTTAAAATGAAGTGCTAAGGAGTGTTAGTCGTCTGTCGAGTATCCATGCTAAGTTTTTACAGAATGTGGTAGGATTTTAAGAGTCCGTCCAAGGGATAACGTAATAATTTGATGTCGTTATCATGGTAGGGTGGGTAGAGAAGAGGGACAACCACCATCTGTGTTCCCTCTGATAGGACTAGGGTCTCCGTATAGTTATAGGACGTGTCGGCGTCGCCCATAATTTATAATTAACTTCCGTAACTCAAGTGTTACTTGTTTTGTAAACGCGCACTATTTAAATGTGGCAGCATACATCCGTATTGTTGAGTGAGAAAAGAACCCCGACAATCCGGCGAGCTAAGACGAGCATAGCGAGAGTGCGCACCTCGAGCTCAACGATACACCGGTCACTTAAATTGGCAGCTCCACCAGCCAATCATTAGTAAGACCACCTAAGTTATCCTAAATAGAAAATAGCTTAGATAAAAATAAATCATACCCTGGTACACTACAAACCTTAACATAATCAAACAATTGTTGTGAATAAAAGGCTAAGCGTTGGCTTCTAGCCTCAATATGTATTGGATATAAACATCCTAACGTTTCGGAATTGACATTGTGATATTAATTCAAATAAAGCTATGAAAAAGCTGATGGAGCAATTATTATTATTATATGGGTGGGATACTCATGCACTGTGACCTGCTAAATCTATTGTGCCGCCTGCTAAGCCTATAGCTCTTCCATCAACCCATGTTCTTGCACGAATACAAGAATCTTTGTTGGGTTGAGAGTTCCAATATCGTTAGAGCTCATGGCATAGTTCGCTACTATAAATACACAGCTTAGATAGGTGACTTCTTAGTCTTCAATATCCTCTCAATAGACCGGTGAGTATCCTAAGCCCCAAACAGTTAGGGACCTCCCTGTCCGCATTTTCGCTTGTTCGTCGTCCGCTTTGTTCCCCGCTTATGACCCGGGACCCATCTGCGCCCCAAGTTGGTCTAGCTGGGCTTGTACCTCATGGACTGCTCTTGAAGTTATGTTCCCACCACTCCAAGGCCTGTGCCCTGATTGGTGAGTGATCAATCGGTGTACCAGTTTCTGGAGTGCGATTTCATTCCCATTCCCTTTTGCTACTCATATGAACTGTGAAATTCTATTCAAACATGTGTTCAGCTAACATTTCATCCCTAGGCTGCATCAGTACGGGAAGTTCGTCTGAAAGAAGTTGGGCATATCTCTGGCTTAGGATGTCATTGCCCATAACTCTTTCTGCTGACATCCTTATTGATGATTTGGGTATCCTTTTAGATCCCAAGCTTAAGTTTGATAAGCATATTTCTTCCTTTGCTAATCGAACCTTTGGTGTCCTGTCAAAAGAATTTTAATCCGTATAAGAACAATTTTCATTATTTGACTTTAGGGGTCTTAATTGGAATGGTAATATTAGCTTACCTACATACCGTAGTTGGCTTTTATTAATAAATAAATAAATAATTTTTGTTATTTTTTTACATAAATTTATAAGTGCTGAAATTGATTCTTCTGAGCTAATCAGCCAACTCAATTTATCAGTTCTTCAAACCTGTAGTTCGAATTATGCAATCCATAACCTATTTCGGATTTTATGCTCTAATTGTAATGCGTTTTCCCCATTATTCAGTTGTGCTTCCTCTATTTCTTTTATTAAAACTGTTGTGTTATGTCATCTGAATTGCTATTTCACGATCTTCGTTATGCGGCGCGCCCCTCGGTCGGTTGACTGGGAGACGCGTTAACCAGCCCTTGATTGATATCGTTGAGCCACTTAAATGTGCTGCTCATTAGTACTTCAACGTCCAAGAATATCCACGTCGCCGATGGAACATCATACGCCATCCCCACCCCTAAGCGCTTCAATCACGACATCGTTGGCCTCGCTGAGGCAGCATAAGACCGTGTGCATCCAACCGCTATTGTGCTGCTCCACACCGATGTAAAAACCTTTGAAACTCGACCGCTTCAACGCTTTGCTGGCAACGGCCCTTGCGTTTTCTGTCACAAGCATTGGTGCTGGAAGAGTTTGCACCGCAGTGCTCCGATCGAGGTCAACTGAGCTGAGTCGTGAGATCGTACTCGAAGTCGATGCTCAACTCCACCACCACAAGTGAGCAATCCTGGATATATAGCCGAGGCAGTGGCTTTAAAGCCTGGCCAAAGCACATCTCTAGCAAGTGGTCAGATGACCTGTTTGCTTAGCGAGTGATTCTGAGGTAGTTGCTGAAGACCCTTGACCTCTGGAAGTTCCGAATATACCTTGTGCTCGTATCTGGATGCTTACAATGCTACAGAGATGCGGCTCTTCCCAAACAAAATTGAAGAGTAGTAAAGATTGAGGCCACGCAGGGATCGATGAATCAGGCTGTGATGGTACTTAATAAGAGGAATCACTGCTGGCAAAGGCAGTCATTCAAAGTAAATAAATAATATTCATGTTTTATACATTTTTATAAGACTTTTTGTGTCAAAACACTTTCTGGACAGCCCAAAGAATTGATAATTTTTTATTTTTAATTTCATAATAGTTAAAAGTTGAATAATAGTTGAATAAAAAAATAAAAAATAACACAATAATATAGAACATTTATTTTTCCAATGAAATAGAAAAATAGGAATTTTTTAATATATATTTTCAATCAAAGATATTCGGAACAGAACAATCCAGTATTTGCTATTACTGCGGCGCCTCCAAATTGCATAAGACGGTTTCGCAGATATGAAGGCGAATATTAGTTAAAATTAGATTCCAACGGTTTTTAAATATTAAAAGGCATAGAGCTTGTCCAAACATACGCTCAGTAATGTGTTGTTTTCATAGCGTAAAAAACACAAGTGTTCCTCTCATTTGACATTTTTCATTTGGGCGGCAGACATCCACATTAAGTAATTTTGATAAGTTGTCAACCCTTATTAGGCCCAAGGGCCCCTTGACCTCCAATGTTTTAATTAAAATCTCCAACGTAAGCTTGTATAAACTTTAAATTATTTAATGTGAGAAGAAGAGAGACATTTCATAAATGTAATTAACTGCTAAACAATAGGTATTTGTTTGCAGCACAGTGTCTCAATACATATTTAAATTTCTGCTCATGATACGTTTTGTGGTCGACTAGCATTCACACCTCATTGGCTGCCATCATAAATCACAGGATATTATTTATTTAGCTGCAATACTTGATAGGCATAGACTGTGGTATGAGGTATGTGGCAAGTGGCATTTGGCATGAGGCGTGTTTTGTTTGGTATGGCGGTATCCATATTAAAGCGGCAGCGTTAATTCCCTGCAGTCAGTGGTATTACGATTGACACTCTGAGAAAACACCCGATTCTGCGCATGTGTGAGTCGAAAGGCATCTGCATTAAATATTTAAGCGACCGTGCCCGAAAAAAGAAACATTTCAACGTTTGCCTTATGTGTCAGGCAACATGTGTTTACATGTCCTAAAGCTGAGGCGGTAACAAAATGATGTTGCTCATACCAAATTTTACCTCAGCGACAGCCGTACCCCAGCACCCGACCCATCTCCTTGTTCTGTCCTTCGCCCGGGCGCCTACACGACTGTGGCTTGTGGCTGGGTTCTTTCTGCAGCAACCACTAATACTGAAATGGTAAGTTACACTTGGCCTCGTTTACTCTCATGAACATATACTACATACATATATAAATGTGTATACGTATTCAACTTTTTCAATATGTGTGAGAGTATTCTTTTGGGGGCCGCGTTTCTTTTTTGTACTTCTACGTGCATTTCAAATATAAAATGCAATTTGTATGCCGAAGCTTCATATTTTGCCTGCCATGATTTTAGAATGGTTTCATTGTTCTCACCCGGAGACTCAATTTCGTTCCTAGACCGTACATAAGTGTAGCGAAGAGCATTGCCCGGCTTGCTGTCGACATGCTCGACTATTTTTTCAGAGACCGAAATGTACCATTTTTGTAGTTCTCAAAACATTCTGGCAAAGTTATTTATAATGTATTTAGCTCATAAAATATTTTTCATTTCGGTATCCAGCCAAATGGTTTCTGGCTAGCCGCTGAACTTGCATTTTGCTTGCCAAAACTTTTCCTTTTACAACAATTTTAATTAGTTACCCAAATTGTGGAAATGCTGCAATAACTGAGGCAGCCAGCTAGTAAATGACGAATTGGAATGTTATGGAAACGTGAGTTTGCGTGAAAATCCTACACTTAAAGTCAAATAATTCAACAATGATTTATTTTTAATAGAGAGCAAAGTTCAACACATTTGTTCAATTGGTTGCGCACCGTAGAATCTGTTGACAACGTCTAAACATCTCATTTCATTTAATTTTCCTAAAGTGAATCAAAATCTTCCAATTTTCATTTAATTTTCCTAAAGTGAATCAAAATCTTCCAATTGACATATACATGGGCAAATTAAATTAGCTCGCCAAAAAAAAACATAGTTCGAAGTCATTTAGGAGCGATCCCAAGAATTTTCAGTATATTTGAGTACGAGCAGCATAATGAGAATTGGCCGAGTGCGCAAAAATCATAAGCAATTACAAGACAAGATTGGTTCAAAACATAATCGTACAAAATTGATTGCATACCAACACCTTTACTTACCTCCGTACACTCATGATTGTTTGTTTTTTTTTTGGCCATTAAATTAAACTATAACACTTTCTGCTAGCGAACCTCTAAAAAAAAATATAAAAAATATTTTACATATCATTTTTACTTTTTTCGTTTTATGTGTGAGATCGGTCCCCAAATTATTTAAAAGAAGAGGTCTACAAAAAAAGCTGAGTGTAAGCGTGGTTAAGCTAGCTTACATATCCCTTAAAAATCATGTTCAGCAAATTACTTATACCGAGACTTAATTAATAATAACAAATAAGTTGATTGGAGGTTTAAATTCCATTACATTTTGAACATATTTAAACATTTTTTGATCACTTCTTAGCCTGCAGAGTCAGCAGAATAATGCAAGAAATCGTCTTTCTTATTGACTAACTGTTAGCTCGTTTGGTATGTAATTTATTATTCTGGTGCTGATATTATTTTACTTAAATGCTAAAGGCACAGTAATTCAATTCGTTTCACATTTCAGTATAATACAAAAATTATTATATCACCTGAAATGCAATCAAAAACTACAATTAAATAAGTTATGATTTAAGCATTTCTGTGAACATTTTTAGTTTTATGACTATAACTATGATTACCAGTAGCCGAAGCCTTGTGAATATTAGTGAGCTTAGTGAACACGGTAAATATGGTTGTATATGACCGTATCTCTATACATATGTGCAAGTGCACCAGCCTTACGTTCCCACGCCGCACATCACAGCACAGCTGCACTTCCTGCTAAACGGTATTAATGCACTTCCTGGACACGCGTGCTCTCGCTTCAGTCGTGTTGGCACACAAAAGGTAATAAGAACCTCCAAGTGCTACAAATTGCGTGCAAAGGCAAACAGGCAAACCACAACGACCACGTTTTTGCGAAGACACACCTGAGAGTGATGAAGGTGAACCCATTTCATGTTTATTTAGCGTTTGAAGTGCACCTTATCTTTAAATTGCACAGTGTGTTATTTTGCATGGGTCCGTGTGTGCTCGAGTCCAACGTAAAAGTTTTATTTAAAAACCTAAACAGTAGGACTTTTACACCATACCTTTGTTATTTTTTTTAACAATGTCTTGGAAACGAAGGTCTGAGTAAACTTGGTCCTGAATTTCCCTAATTCCAAACTGCCTAGTTTCGAACTATTCCTTTCCTTGCTAAGTGAACTTAGCTTACACTTGAAGTTTGTAATGCATTAAGAGAGACTTTTTAACCACCATGACACCATGGTTTCGCATTCGTCTTGCATCTCGCAACGAGCGTGTTTTTTTTTATTGCGCATCCTAATTACTTATTTTCCTTCATGCCATTTTAATTATATTATTATTTTCATTCTGACATTTATTCTTGTGGGCGAGCAAAATTAGTGACTGTATTTCATCGCTTTGCTGTAAATATCTGTTAAATAATTCAATAAAGCGTTTTAAATATAACAACAAATAGCTGCTCAAGTTCATGCTCTTGTGCGGTGCAACCATTTTTTTTTTTTGTTTTTTTTTTTGCGCTCTTGCTTGAGTTTGTCTTTGGAGCGTGCTCTCTATGTATAAATCGTATTTATCTGGCGCGCTCTCATTAACATTGACTCATCTGTTGATTGACCTGATTGAGTCCAAATCAGGCTTAAAGTGGACATGTGAAAAGTGCAGGGATGTTGAGGGGAATATGATGGGATTCATGAGGCAGGCTAAGAATGACTTTGGAGATCTTTCCAGTCGGTTTAAAAAACTATTCGATGAATTCTCGGCTATGGAGAGCGATTTCACAGGTATGAAACTTATGAATGAAAACGGACTGTAACATGCGAATTTTGGGATGATGTTCGAATTAGCATAAAAAAGCCAAGGACATATTAATGCAATTAATGCAAATATATGCAATGCAACAAAGTGTACTATATTTAAAACCCATTGGCACAAAAAAAAGAAACAGGAGGATTAGGCAAAAACATGAATGCGGCAAGAGAAATGTTACAAAGAAATATATAAAAGCATTATTCCGCATTGTGCATAGTAGATAGCAGTGATTATATGTGTGCATTAAGAATCCTGACATGACCAAAAAATAGACTCTTATGCGTCTTATATGGCCTGTTAAATCCTTTGAATTTCTACGCCTAAAGCTTAAGGCAACCGCTCTGGACATTCCCTAATGTTACAAATCCAAAGAGGGGCAGGCTGACTTAGCACCACCTCATTATGGAGTGGAAACTGAACCAACTGGTAAGCTCACTGGCGTTAATTACCAGCCCTTCAGAGCTGTAAAATGCAAATTTTCAAATGGTGTTTGAATTAGCATAGAACAAGCCAACAACATCAATCCTCTTCATACATACATATATAGTTGTTTCAAATATATGTATGTATGTATATGTATATATGCGGGCGTAGCCAGTTCTGACAGTACCCAGTAAAAAGCAAAAAAAAAATTGCCATTTCACTACTGTACTTTTACAAGTATTGCATGGGTCTTCATAGATTATAAAGCTTTCTTACAAGACAGTCTTTGTTCTTAAAATTAATTAAAAAGCATAATTAAAACAATCTCTAAGAACTTCCTTATATATGTTGTGAGTAGTATATGGGGATTCTGTGACAGTAAATGGTTTATTGTTTTTAATTTTTAATTGCCTCATTATTTCAGCTTATTTATTGCTTTTTTTTTGGCAGGGTCAGGTGTGTCACGTATGAAACATTTATGATTGAATAGTATAGATTTATGGTTGGGTCAATTCTCTGTAATGAAGAGATTATGACCTGTGCCTTGGAATCAAATGGAGGATCGCAAAGCTGCACTTGTGTGTGCGTAAGTGATTGTGCTTTTTATAGAGGAGATTGTGTGCTAGGCATGTAACCTATGTGGTAGAATCAAGTGGAAGATCGGTTAGCAACTACCGCACTAGCATGCGCGTACTTGCGTGTAAGTTTCCCAAGTGTAGGTATATTCTTTCCAGTGTACTCTGCCTTACTTCACCAACAACAACTCTGACAACTTCATCAAAAACAGCATCAAAATCAGCAACAATCCCATCACCAACATCGCCAACTCCAACCACAGCATCAACATTAGAATCACCACCAACAATCACACATCCAGCAAAATCAACTCCACCTCCACCAAAGTCATCACATCTACTGGAACAACATCTCAATCCAAGGTCTACACCGCATACAATATTGAAATTGCATAATCAAAGCGCGCAACTTCGCTCAGATTCCCATACGATGCTTGCTTACACCTGTAAATACCCAGATGAAATAGATTTCGAATGTATTAAAACGCGGATTTCAAATTCTCATTTGAGAATAAACACATAAACTTAGTGGAACCAATAGAGTTTCTGAATGAAGCAGCTCAAGAAATGCTTCCACTAATACAAAATATACTGATCACGCACACAGCCTGCAAAATGAACATTGAACTCAGTGCGGAGTAATTAAAATTCAACGAGAATAAAATGTTAATGACAATCAAATCACATCAATTAAATATATATAGAAGAGATCATAAAACATCATTCGGCAATAGTTTGCGGAAAAATGGATGAATTCCAGGAGGACAGCGGTTAGACAATGTCCCAAATATTAAGGCCGGAGATAATTATAAATAAATCTAGTCCGCTAAAAATTTCAAGCCACATTGAAACACCAAAAGTGCTGAGGAATAAAAAAGCGTTTATAGATGTTAATAATTATGATGCATATTGATTGCACCAGCAAATAATCAGTCAGCAAGATGCTCCTCATATCAAGTTGATGCCATCGAGAGTTTATTAATACAAATTAATGAAACACTCACGCTCAATTTTACAAATTTGGATTTTCCACTACCTCTGGACCAAATAAGAGTCTTTGAAGCTCAATACT
>JBAMBD010000515.1:0-10471 GCA_037043625.1 Drosophila melanocephala | reverse complement strand
TGACAGTTTTAATTATTGTATCTACTCGAATCTTGACATTTTCATTTGCTACAACTTCTTGAACGGAATGAGATTTCAATTTTCTTGTCTTCTTAATTTCAAATCTCCTACACAGTGATAAATGTATGCATCTTAATACTTCATTATGCCTTCTCATGTAATCATGGCCTAGAATTTAGTGGCAAGATGATCTACTGTCTTTGGCACAGCTTTGCATGTCCTAGCAAAATACATCATTGGATTAAATAGCCTTTTCTTGTGAAATCTTGAGATTTTGCTGTTTTTTGATTCCATTAATAAAAGTACCCCTTTAACGATAAAATACCATCAACCAATCAGATTTTAATTAGAAAATTAATGTATTCATCAATTTTAAATAAATCTTTATTTCTCTGAACAACTCTTTTAAAATATTTGTGAATTTATCGATTATATACTTTTTTTTAGAAACACAAATATTTTTATTTTTCTTAAAAATTTTAACTGATTCTGGAATTGTCCAACAAAAAATGTGTTAATCAAAAACCAGTACTTTATATTTACAAAAAAATGTATGCAAACTGACATTTTATTATATACTTATTGCACGGTGTACAATTGTTAAATTTAAATCATTGGTCCTTTAAAATTTCAAAGATTGAATAAAATCCACCAATATAAAATATAACCGCAAGGAGATCTCCTTAAATATTAAATTTTAAAAAATATCAAGACCCCTGCATGAAAAGCTATTTAGATCAAATTACCAAGGAATGCACTAATCCCGATTGTCTTAATATTTTTTGTAGAAAGGTTGATAATATTTTTGAAGCTAAGAAAATTACTAAAATTTTAAGTTTCTACGGTGACTCGTTTTTTTGTAAAAGCCTAAATTTGGATTCTTTTGAAAAATGCAATAAAAAAAATATAAAAGACAAATCAAAATCCGTTGACTTCTTAGAGCAAAATCAATCTTTAAACAAACATCACATCATAGACATATACTTTTATACAGTGAAATTGCTTGATTGTGATGATATTTCAGTAAATAGAAAAGATCAAGTGATAGATGTACTTGAAAAAATGTCGAATGAAGATTCCCTGGCGAATCCAAAGCTAAAGAAAAGGAATTTAATAAATTCTAGCGAAGGCAACAATTCTGAAGCTATAAATCATTCTCAGAAGGATAAAAATAATTTCTCAAAGTTCAATTTTAATGAAGTTAAGGATTCAATCTCAGAGAATATTTCGAACATAGGTTTAAAGGGTGGTAATATATTTCATATTTGTCCAGGAATTATCTCAGGTTGACACTTATTTCCTTGTTGGGGTAATTCATATGCTTATGTTAAAATCCAGATTTGAGCCTAGCATAGGTATTTCTCTTCTTATTTTTAAATTGCTAGTTAAATTGTTTCAACAAGAATTTACAAATTCATTTGCATGTATTGATGAATCTTATTATTTGGATTTTTATGAAGCTCTTGAATTTATATTAATTTCTGTTAAGAAATCTGACGTACTATTTAGTCAGACAACAAACGAATGTAATAATTGCTGTCAAGACAGGTGTTTATTTAATTCTACACCCTCTCACTCGGTGCTAATTGATCTTTTTACAGCAATAAAATTGAAGCTTGAAAAATCCAATTTGATCGATCTTTCAATCAACCAAGAGCTTCATTTTTACTTTGAAATATTTTCAAGACTAAATTTAATTAATTCTCACATAAATTTTGTAGATGAAGACGGTTTAATTTTGGATTCATTATTCAGCAGGATAAATATCAAACAGGAAATTAGAAACAAGAAAAACGGATTCAAATCCCCATTGGATTATTACTTTTGCATACCCATATACGTCAAATCATTCATATTGAGCCTGCATAATTCAATATTGATGAAAAATACTCTCCAGGATGCATTTTTCCCATCATTATTTGAAGGTGTTGTTTCGCCTTATATATCATACATATATCAGTCCATCGGGAAAACATTTATCAAGAAACTTTGAAAATTTTTTCGAAATATGATTCTTATACAAAGGAATCTGCTAATTTCGAACAGCCACCTTTTCTAGACGAATTAAAAAAGCAATTCAAAGTAAAATTTTTGGATGAAGAAGGAATCGATTCTGGTGGAATTAAGAAGGAATTCTTTTTAAAGCTAAGCCATGAAATGGAATGCGATTTGAAATCATTCAAAATATCAAATAATAGGCTTTGGTTTAAAAAAGGTGTGGAACCATTCTTCTATAATATTATCGGGAAAATAATAGGTGTTGCATTGTACAATGACGTCCTTCTAAGCATCCAATTTCCCCATCTTTTATTTAAGAAATTACTTGGCATTACTTTACAGTTTTCTGATCTAGAAGAGCTTGAACCCGACATTTACAAATGTTTAATTAATATGGAAGCTTCAACGGCCGAACAATTTTTTTTTGTTGATCAATACTTTTCGATTGACTTGGAAATGAACGGTTCTTTTAAACTCTTCGATTTGAAACTAAATGGATCAAAGCTTAAAGTTTCTAAAAAAAAATTTATTGAATTCAAACTTTTATATACACAATTTTTAATGGATACATCGATAAGTATTGAATTCGAAGCTTTTAAAGAAGGGTTTTACACTATAATAGACTTCGAGACAATTAAAAACTTTAAGCCAAAAGAATTAGAAAAAATAATGATGGGATCAAGTGAGTTCAATTGTAAGAATCTAATGCTAAATACAACCTATACGGAGTTCACCGCTGACGAAATGGTTATAGAATGGTTCTGGGATGTATTTCAAGACTTAGACTTGTATCGGCAAAGAAAACTTCTCCAATTTATCACAGGAAATGACAGACTTCCTGTTGGAGGTGCAAAAATTCTCAAGTTAGTCATTATGAAAAATGGATGTGACACAGAGAGACTTCCAAGTTCACAGACATGCTTTAACACACTTTTATTGCCAGAATATTCAACAAAAATTAAATTGAAAGAAAAGCTTCTGAAAGCAATTGAACTCACAGCAGGATTTTATTTACTATAAAATTAAATATTAAATACTAAATTTATTCATTAATTTTAAAAAAATTTATGGCAAATTTATGATATTATCTTTGCAGAGGATCAGTTTTCAAATATCATGAAAGCACACCGAGTGATTAAAATTACAATTAATCTAGATGCATATATTCAGTAATTGATATTAAAGAAAATCCTTGAATTTAATTCCGTTGAAAGGAATCGAGAATTAGAAGAAAATGATAAATACTAATAAATCTTTTAATATATTTTGACTGTATTTCAAAAACGCGTAAGTCAACCATAAAATCTGCATCCATTATTATATGAAGAAAAAATGGCAAAAAAGTGATTAGAATAAGACCAACGGATCGCTCTAAATCCGGACATAACCCTAATATACGCCTGCTA
Organism: Drosophila melanocephala; assembly: GCA_037043625.1. Lineage (NCBI taxonomy): Eukaryota > Metazoa > Arthropoda > Insecta > Diptera > Drosophilidae > Drosophila > Drosophila melanocephala. Next base: position 7,067 of record JBAMBD010000515.1, on the reverse strand, counting down.
GCTTCGATAATTGGAAGAAAATACATGTTTCATATATAATGTGGAATGGCTCATTACCCATTAAAGTATATTTTTGTAATCAGCCAGGATTCTGTTGTTAAATGAACACCACAACACTAAGATCAAGTACGTGTCTAAATACACGAGGAACTTTTAATATCTCCTTATTTATATTAAGGCTTCCCCTGTTTCTGAGCCGATCAAATTTTTCAAAGGGTTAAGATAACTAGATTTTGAAGAAGATTACAAATTTCTGCACTCTACAGTGAATATTTTAGCAAGATTATGCAGATTATTTTATATTTCGTCATTCTAGGTCTACAAATATGATGAGATTTTCATGCTGATTGAAAGTTATAAGAAGAATGTAGAGGATAAAAGATCTGAAATTGACTAGAATACTAAATTAAGATGAAAACACTATTGGCTGATTAAATAAATAAAAATTTTATCTTTATAAAAAATTGGATTCATTGTTCTAACAATATTGTTAATTGTCATATCCTTGTAGGAAAAACAATAGTTGTTGTATAAACTGGATTTTCTTCAAATAACCATTGATTATTTATTTTTATTTAAAACTTTTATCTATTAATACTTTTTAGGAAATAGCAAATTTAATCCATGGATATGGCTGTGCTTCTTTAATAATCCTTCTTTAGGTTTTGATCAGTAAAGAAACAGAGGTTCAATTATTAATGAGATGATGTCAATTAAATGAATTGCTGAGGATGCAGATGAACATTCTCCAAAAAATTGAGCCTAACGTTTCAGAATCATATCCATTGAAAGGATCACAAAATCATTGAATCAATATATGATGTTTCCACTATCTGATTCTTATTAGATCTAGCAAGTAATTTTACCTTTAGTAAACACTCGTAAATGAATTTCCAAATAATGAACTATTATCACATGCAATGATAACCGATTCAATCTTTTAACTCATTCTTAAATACGAGACAATCTAATAAATATTCATGACACAAATTCGACAATTTCATTCCAAGCAGGATCCTACTATGTAAATAATATGTCTTTGTTTATTAATGATGAAAACTTACCCTAATGAATTCTCAAATAACTAAATATTTTTCAGGATTGATATACCATTCCAGTAGCTAGATAATTATGATTCATCTGATTAATGAAAATAAACCATTAACAAAGTGGATTATCATTCATCTACAACTTTCCAATAAACACTATCAATTTTAACAAATATATGATAGACCAGTTAAAATATTAATACGAAAATCATTTAATAATAAACATATATTTTTTATATACGGCTTAATATATATGATAAATTATTTAACAAAAAATAATGCGGAATTTCCTAAATCAGCATTTAAGCAGAGTATTTAATTGTTCGAGCCGGAAACAAAATTAACCAGTATTGAATTTGATGATCGCGATTATTTCAATTTAATTATCAGAAACAATCTTTTCATCAAGATAAGCTTCAAAACTATCGCTGTCTTCTTGTATTTCTTGATAGACTCGCTTTATTCTATATCTTGAATAATTATCATCAATCAGTTTTTGAATACCATAATTTATAGAACAAAGAAGAAAAGGATCCGCGTTCTTCTTTATGGAGCAATAAGATTGTTTAATAAAAGAGATTTCTTCAAAATCAATTTCCTGGTCGTAATTTGAAGAATTGTGAGGAATTTTGGCATCTTGTTTTTCGATTTTATTACCATTTGGAACGGATATGGAACCATTTTCGACATTAATCTTCTGCCGTTGATTATTTTTTCTAAACAGTTCCTTATTAGAATTTATTCTTGATTCAATTAAACCTGGAGCAGACTTTCTTAATAATGCAATAGGGCTCAAATATGAAATGTCTACAATTTTTCTAGAATCCTTCTTTTTCATTCCTTCCAGTATGCAGGTAGTTTTGGATTGTTGTTTTGATTGGTTCGAATCTTGAGCAGTAGTTTTTTTTAATTCAACAAACTTTTGTCTTGGCTGACTTGTGTTTGAAGTCCAGAAATTAACTAAATTCTTATCTTCATTATTATATTCTGGCTCTTCAATTCCAAAATCTAGATCTTCATTTACTACCGGAGTCTTAGAAATATTTGCTCTCTTTTTGAACTCATAGACCAAATCTCCATCCTCATCCTTAAAACTTTTTACAGTTCCCATTTCAGTTGCATATTCCCTTCCAAAAATAACATTTTCTTTTATGTTTTTCTTAGGAAATTGTGTATGCTCAAGAGAATCTAAAATATTTCTCAAGTCGGGTATCAATGCAGGAGTTCCACCCTCCCATTCCTCCTTTTCGTTTAATGAAAACACCGTGTTGTTTTCTATTTTCAAGCCTTTAACACCCATTTTAGATGGTTTGCATCTTAAGTTTTTTGTGATTTCAGAATTCAACAAGAAAACTGAAATCCCATTCCGTTCAAGAAGTTGTAGCAAATCAAGAATTGCAACATGACAAACCAGATATATTCTTACATGATAAAAAGAAAAATGAAATAACTCTGATCGAGGTTGGAATCACCAATCTTGACCTATTAACTCAAGTTGAAAATGAAAAAACTAGAAAATATGATTTAATAGCAAATGAGTTATCATTGATTTACAAGTGCAAAGTGAATATAATACTATACGTAATGATCTGGTAACGAACAAGTATAGTAAAGAGATTGGGATTGAGCCTAAAATCGAAGCATGCATTCAGTCTATCTTAGCCAAGGAGACTCCAGAACATTGAAGAGGCGGACAAACATCTGATTGTTGAGAATTTAGTGTTCAGATCATAGGAAACCTAGCACGGAATCAAACAAGGAGTAACTATTAGATTATCAATTAAACAAATTCTTCTGAATAGTGCAAAAATATATAATAATTCCATGTGTATTGATCAGGGTAGGGTTGGTAATTATATACCACATAGACAAAGTGAATAGATAGGATTTCATATAAAAAATAAGGAATATATTCAATCTATTGTATTAAGAAGACGTGAAGAAGTAGTGCAATCGTTTATAGAATATTGAAGAGGGCTGAAGGATCCAATAATCAATAAAGAATTTTTTATTGTTGATAAAAATACAGAAAAAACTTAAAATTTATCTATAAAAGAAATAAATCCTTGGTCAAACAGCGGTGTGAGGTTGACTTCGTAAGATATTAAAATTTTTAAGATTGGGTTTGAATCCTGTTAAGTGAAGTAATTTGGTTCTACATGTAAAAAGCATATAAAGTGTACTCAATGAATTAGAATAGCAACTATTTCCGTATAGAATTGATGATCAAAAAAGTAGTTGGCCAAATAGATAGTGGGGTTCCAAATTGTGTTGAATACAAATGTTTGAAATACAAATGATAATTCATACATTGTCCCCATTGTCTTTAGCAATCAAACCCTACCAGGGTATGATTCGAATTCTGGATGGTGATTTTATTTGTAAAATGTGGGTTAATAATCATCCGACAAAGGAGATCTATAACTTCATTGTTAGATTATAAAGATTTTTGATAGATCTGAAATTTATTTGTATTTAATAAATTAAAAAACTTTCCTATGAAATTATTAAAAAAGCTGATCCAAATGATCTTGTTACCATGTGTGATTTCCAAACAAGTATCCACAGGAGTTATTCAGTCTATATAAAGTAATCTAGATTAATTTAATCATCTTCAGGCTCGATATACCTTTCCTCCTTGGCCTTTCTGATACTTTCAATTTTAGCTCTTCTCTCTGCCCTAGATTTGAGTTTTTCAATGTTTTTGTCTTTAGTGAAGTATCCATCCGTTTTCATTTCAATGTCTTCTTTTCTATCAGCAATTTCTTCAGGTAATCCTCCGGCTTCTCTTCTTTTAATATTTTTATTAGAGTGAGTCTTTTTAATCTTGGGTAAGAACCTATCCCAATCACCCTCCACACCGTCTTCTGACAATTTCTTTTTAATAATTAATTCTTTTAATTGAAATGCTGGATGAATATTTTGAAAACACTTAATAATGACATCCTTCGCCTGTTCTACTCCTTTAAATCCTCCAAGAACACAGGCATTCTTGTTTGATATTAAAATATGACATTTTGTTATTAATTCGAGAGACTTTAATATTTTCGGATTTAATAATCTTTTTCTTCTTCTTTCGAAGATTTTGTCACTCGATGTAATCATATGAATTGGTATAATTTCTGAAAAATATTCATCATCTAAAATTTTCACCGCATGTTCAAGAAGCATTCCTTTTGAAAGTAATTGAATCATTTCATTTCCCTTTATTACAATGTACGGATCTCTAGTGCTATCATTCGTCATAATCTTTATCAAACATTTTTCATAATCGATTTTAACCGTCATCTTCTTATTCGCACAAGCTTTTGTTATAAAATTCTCTACACTTTTAAAATAAACTATTCTATGCTTGGGAAATAAAACTTCAAAGGAAGAGGTTTCTAAGAATTTTGATTTTATTTTTGATTCATCGAAGACAAATTCTTCATTTTTCATGGGGATGAAATAAAATTTTGAAAAATTTTTTAGATCTTGAGAAATGATTGAGAAACGGTCTAGCATAGATCTCTACTTTTAAAATATAAGTGTACATAATGTAAATTACAAATTGTAACTTCAGAGAAATATATATGTTTGAGTTGATTGCTACATTTTATCTTTATCATCTATTACAATTCCAGACTGACTAACCAGGGAACCTTCGTTTTGAAGGTAGAAATCAATGTTACAGATCTTATAAGTAACAATAAAATTATTTGTGCCTTTCTATATTACTATTTCAAGAGATTATAAAAACAGTATTGAAATTCGAATTTAATACCAGAATATATTGAATTGAATACAATTGTATAAATCATCTCATAGCTTTTTACTTAATAAATATCAAATTGAAATATTTCCATATCCCTTTTTAACTAAGCAGCAATAATTAAAAAAAATCATAAAAACCGATAAGATGAAATATTCAATTATGTTTAATCAGTCCCTCTTTTTATGCTTCTTATGTCTTTTGCTATATTCTTTGATAGTCATAAATGAAATAGTCAACAGAATATTAATTAAAATTATGATTGAAAGAGCAAATCTAACTCTATCATTTATATCTAAGTATCCCATTACAAGAAAGAATATTACTGGCAATGTGAATAATAGAATCGTGGCTCCAATAAGTTTTCTGTGAAAGGCTTCTCTTTTACTCATTGTTTATCTTTCATTTTGTTATTTAATAATTTGTGAAACGATTTGAGAAAATAAATGCTGAAAAAAGAGAATGCGAACACAAGGACATTTATAAAATTCGATTCTAATAGCCGCCATCCTTTCAACTATAAATAAGAATATAATGATTGTAAAAAAATAAGTTTGTAAGAATTATTTATTTAAGCATGGAATCTTCAAAATACCGAATTAGCTGAATTATATAAGACTATACAAAGATTTAAAATAAATTCAAAATATACAATTTAAAATATCAAAATGATTATAGATATATTTTTTATAATATTGGATTGAAATACTGTGCTTCAAGACTAATACCAAAAAACAGGAAAATCCTTTTACATTAAATATTTCAAGCATGTTTCTTTGAAATTGTGCAACCAGGCCATATCATCGGGATTTTATCAGTTCGCATTTTTAAACATATTTCAAAAAGCTGTTCCTGCTATGAATGTTGAAAAAATAGATTAATTGAATCGTTCATCTTTCATTTAAAAAGATTCCATTTAGATTCAAAGAAATAAATTATTCTGAATGAATACAAATATTTCAAGTGTATTATTAAAAAAATATATCATTCATGTCAACAAAATCCTTTGTTTTCTCTTGGTCTGCATTTTTCAGAAATAATGTCATTTCATCTTTCTTTCTCTCTTCACTTTGTGTCAGTTTGTCATCTATCAATAAATTTGATTTATCCTTAAATAATTGGCCGTCATATCCAATAGTCTGTGCTCCAGTTCGGAAAACATGCCCAAGGATGTCCATTAGTCCATTTATTGTTCTTTCTTGTTTTATCATTCGGGTTTTTATTTCAGATATTTCAGTATTTAGTTTGTAAATATTGTCGTTCAAATAATTAATGCTGTTTTCAACGAAATTTTTATAAATTTTTCCATTCTTGTATTTATTTTTTGACTCTCTCGTAACAAATCCTATAAGATTGGGTTGATCTTTTTTGAAAAATGTATTATAATATTCCTCAACTTCGTCATTTTTATCGCTTTTTGTTTTAACAAATCCATTAATATTTAACTGTCTCACAAATCCGCTATATTCCTTTGTCTTTGACAACGATTGCAAAGTATTTTTAATGAAACCCTCCTTATCTATAATTCGTATTTTTGTGCCATCTTCACTCCAACAAATAAAGTTATTTAATCCATCGGAGACCTCTCTATATAATCTCTTAATAAATTTTGGTGATTTTGTCAATTCGGCACCCGTCATGGGCCAAGTTCTTCAAAAATTTTTAAAAATGCAGAGATTCGTTTTGAAATTAACCGTCAAAATCAAGATTTTTATTGAATGAAATTTATTCATAATCTGGGATTTATACTTATCTTGCCCCAGTCATAATATTTTTAATTGATGTCGTCTTAATTGATAAAATTAATTTATGAAAATCAAAAATTTGAAGATTTATTAGTTTGAAGTAAAAAGATTCAGAATAAATACTGTTGATATTTCTCTAGGCAAAACGAAATAAAATTTTATTGTTCTACAAGTGGCTTAGTATATTGAGAAATACAAAGGATTCTGAAAGTTCCTTTTATTATAAATTTAGCCTATAGATTTTTATATAACAGCATTTTACAGATATCCATAATTTGATAAAATAAATTGCGTTCATTTCATAGAAATAATTCTAAACCAAATCAAGGATTGAAACTTAGAATACTTTAAACAATAGTGTAGAACGTTTAATTTATTCGTCGCATTTTAAGTATTTATTTGATTCGAATTTGATTTATGTATTAACCAACTAATCACTCTTTCCAGCAATAATTTTTCATATATATATAATATATTTATATAATGACTTGTCAAAGAGCATTCCAACTCTTTAAAAACTGC
>JBAMBD010000513.1:0-15610 GCA_037043625.1 Drosophila melanocephala | reverse complement strand
GTAACACACCTATGTGTGTGAAACTAATAACAGTTCATATCAGAACGTCACAGCCAGCCAGCCGACTCATAAAAAGAAAAACCCCGAAAAAAGGGGCCGGATGATTGCATGCGTGTGTGTATGTGTGTGCGGCATGGATAAAAAGGGCTTGCCCGAAGCTCGAAAGAGTGGGCTTAGGATTTGTTCCAAGTGTCCAGGACCTCCGTAGGAGGTTTAAATTTTCCTCCTATAGAGGCGCAGGCGCTTCTAGTTGTTTCGTTTTTTTTTTCCTATCTCTCTACTATACTTGTTGTGGTATTTCGTTACCAGCCCTTCCCAGGCCATTACATATGAAATTATGTTCACCTTGCACTTGTAAATCAATGATAACTCATTTGCTATTAAATCGTATTTTCTAGTTTTTTCATTTTCAACTTGAGTTAAAGGTCAAGATTGGTGATTCCAACCTCGATCAAAGTTATTTCATTTTTCTTTTTATCATGTAAGAAGATATCTGGACTGTCATGTTGTATTTTAATGTCAGTCTTAAGTCTCGTATCTACTCGAATCTCGACATTTGAATTTGCTACAACTTCTTGAACGGAATGAGATTTCAATTTTCTTGTCTTCTTAATTTCGAATCTTCTACACAGTGATAAATGTATGCATCTTAATACTTCATTATGCCTTCTCATGTAATCACTAGTCAATCATATGATTATTTAATAATAAGGATGAAGTATAACTTGTCTCCATTAAAGATTCTTCAGTATGGCTTACCAAAGGAAATATGAAGCCAAGAGACGAAGGAGCTTATTGCTTCCTTCAGAATAGAAATAAGGCACAGGCGCTTCTAGTTGAATAAATTTCGTTTTTTTTTTTTGAAGAAGGCACTCGAAGACGTTTGTCTTAGAGCTTAATAAAATTTTAAATAATATTGTCGCAAATGGGTCAATGATAAGTAACCAAGTAGTTTATAGTACTTTTATAATTGCTCAACAGATACTAATATTGTTTAATAATTATATGACTGTATTGTTAAGATATAAATAGGAAATGCCTTTAATAAGGATCTCTACTTTAAATACCGACTTAGTATACGACAGATATGATAGAAATGAAAATGTTAACTGAAGGGTGAGAAAATCTCCAATCAAGACTAATAATGGTAAAATTAAGATTTCAAATATATAAAAAGAATATTAAAAGAAATTCTCATTTATTCAATCCATTTGATGAAATTGAAATTCATTATGCATTTTCTTTGAATCATTGTTTTCCATAGGCTGAGTGATTTCTATATGATCAGTGATTTCCATATGCTCGGTTATTTCAATATGATCAGTGATTTCCATAGGCTCAATGTCAGGTTTGGTATGAGGAAGTATCTCTTCAAGCTTTGAAGCAAATTTAGGACTAAATTTCCTTATACTTTCAGGATCAGATACCCATTTAAACAGCAATATGATTATGCAGGAATAAATAGTTCTCAAACCGAAACCAATATAGATCAAAATACAGCACCAAATCAGATGAAAATGCATTTTGTAAATTTCCATAGGTTTTAGGTAATAAAGGTTCCATATTAAATATCTAAGGAATATGCCAAATAATACGAAAGCGCATCGTTTGGCATGTCTTTTATACTCTAGCGAATTAGAGAAGATAGAATGAGATCCTCTAACAGAATCAACATAATTTGTTTTGTTGATAGCCATGTATTGTAATGTGAAAGGATTTTCATATTCAATAGCATCCTCCAGACCACTCATTAGGGGTAAAGTGAAGAAAGCTATGATAGAGACAATCAAATTCGAGTTTCTTCTACCTTCTTGCTTGTTACCAGAATTAAGGTACTTCCCTAAAATAATTAAAGGAGATACCAAAAATCTCAATGAAACAGAACCTAAATGTCTGAAAGAGCAAAACATCTCACCGAATAGAATAAAATTTTCACCATTAATGGTCTTTGACATGATACTTGAAATGAACACATCATTGAAATGGAAGACTATTGTAAGGAGTCCTATATTAAGGTAAATGATGGAATACTTCATAAAAATATAAATTTGAGTATCTTCATTCATCATGATGCTGTTGCATACAAGCAAAGACATTAGATAGCATTCTACGAAGCATAAAGTTAGAGCAAAAAGAAAATTGATTAAACTTATTCTCATTCCCAACCCGATTAAGGTGGCGAGTGACTTAAAGTTCCTAATTATCATAATGATTAAAATGAGAGCAAAAAAAAGGCCAAAGGAGCTTATAAAACTAGCTATATGATCCCAAGTTGGAGTTGAATACAAATTGTAACCAAAGAAGGCCTTACAGAAGACTTCCAGATCTAAAAATTGTTGTTTGATCAAAAACAGAACATATGAAGCAATGTGAAGCCTGGGTAAAAAACTGATAATAGGGACGAGCAAAAAAGTCCGTGGTAGAAAGTAAGCAAGAATATCGATAAATTCTGGTATTTCTAAGTCGACATAATTATTAATGAAAAGATAGAGACCATTAGACGAATTTTTCCTGTTAATGCAAACATTGTCTACATAAATCAAGTATATCACTAAGATGATAAATGAACAGATGTCCGCGAACTTTCTCTTCTTGAATTGTGATGGTTGTCCAGTGGTTGAATTCATGGGGGCAATAAAGCACAAAAATTTATAAAGAAATTTTGAAATAAAATTTTTAAGTAATTTATTTTTTAATTCGATTAAAAATTTTCAAAACCATGGAAATTGTAAATAAATTCAAAAAGGAAATTTGGAGAAGAACAAACACGAAGAGATCTACTAAATCCTATGTAAAGCAAAGCTCTATTACAAATGTAGAGATGATAAAAAATGGAGTCTTTCGAAATTACTTGCTGAAATTGATTGAAGACATCAAATTAGTTCACTTACGGAAGAAAATCCTTTGTAAAGCATGTAGAATCATGCACAAGAAGAATCAGTTTTAAAATAGAAATAAAGTAGTTTTATCCAAGATTTTATTTTTATGATAGTAAGAACAAACTTCTTTATAATTTTAAGTACAGTTAAGAGAAACACAATACAACCGTCCAACCAAACAGATTCGAAGACAAAAAACGAAATAATTTATTGATTTAGAAGAATGAAAATGTTGATGAATCAATACTCGCTGTAAAAGACTCATGAGTGTCGACACAAAAGGACATTGATCTCTGGAGGATAGCATGTAGTCAAATACTCTGAAATAACAAACAATAACTTGGGAATTCTGTTTAGTTAGCATGGAATTAATTGGTTGTATGACAATATGACAATATTATATTATATTATATTATTATATTATATTCTTCTAATTATATTTTTGAAATTAGTTAGTTTACTAAAATAAATTTCTTTTAAAAAGTTTTCTGAATGATTTTAATCTATCAAACCAAATCAGAGCTTAAGTTGCATTTTACACAACCCTTTCGATTCCATTTTTATGAAATCGTTGAATAATGGTTGTAAATCATTACTACCAACAGTTATTGTTAGAATATAGGCAAAAACTGGTAAATGATTGATTTCAATTACGAAATCATTAGTAATTATTTAAATACATACGACTTACCTAAGGTGAATGAAGATGTAGTCGTAGATCAGTTCTTGATGTATAACCTATTTGCGAATTCTGATAGAAACATAAGCAGAAAACTCATATTTATTAAAATTTGTTAAGTATATATAATGTTGAATTAATAAATACCAAATATAAAATGATATTTCAGAATTGGAATCAAAGATATTTTCTTTCAATTCTGACACTTTCATTTTCATAGATTAAATTTGTCTTTATAGATATGATTATCTCCTCTAATAATATTACTTCAAAAACTAACTAACTTTTATCATTAAAAAATGACATACTGTAATACATACTATTAATGCAGAAGAGAGAGTTGACAGAATTCATTGATCTGATATTTGAAGTATACGATATGGATTCTACAATTTTCAATTATCAGCAAACTCCCTTAAACGATGGAGGATCTTTTCTATTATCTTTATTGAAATAACTTTAAAGAAACTTGCATCCTCTGATACAATTGAATTTTAAACTTATGAACCTGTATAAATAATTTGCTCTGCCTTCCTTGAGTACATAAACTTAATGTTATCTTATTTCTTCTTATCAAGCTGTATAACTAATTTGCTCTGCGTTCCATGAGTACATAAACATAATACCATCTTATTTCTTCTTATCAAGCCATATTTTTAGTTTAATGATAGCTCTGAACCTCCTCCTTAAAATAGATATTCTGGATTGATAATTGTATGACTAAAGGAAAGACAGTTCAATGGAAAACAATTTTTATAGGTACTTCTAAAAATTCTGCCATATTAAAAATGAAAACAAATCACTGGATAGAGTTTGTTGTGAGACAGATGACTGTGACCTTTTCGTGGTTGTCCTGATAAGTAACACACTTATGTGTGTGAAACCAATAACAATCTCCTCACAAAAGGTAAGGAGGGTCAGGAAGGCATGTCTAGGGGAGCAACGTGCATAAAAAGCTACATGTTCAAAACTCGAACGAGTGGAAATTGTGGTTGTTTTAAATGCATTGGTAGGAAGCTAAAACTTCCTCCTACAGAAACACAGGCGCCTTAAGTTGTCTCATTTTTAATGGTTTGCTTAAGATATTCGAAGAACAGAAACACTTATTAATATATTGTTGCTGTAAAGACTTCTTTATAGTTATATAAAGAAAAAAAAAGCATGAAAATATGGTTGATTTATATAATAAAATTTAATATTAGGCTAATATGCTTCCAAATCAAAATTGATTCGTTATTAAAAGAGAACAACCTTCTCGTCTTCCATTAAATAGGGAAATGGTTACTATCACAAGCGTTATTGGTTTAGTGGTAAAATTGCGGGTTGCCATCCTGTAGCCGCGGGTTCGATTCCCGCATAACGCATTTTTGTTACATCCAAGTTCTTCGTTTAAAAATGTCCTTTTCAAGCTGGAAAGAAAATACTGCTCCCAAATTTTGTTTCATTTACCAAACATTTCGAACAGGTTTAAACTACCTTCTCAAACATACATATATACACTTTTCTTTGAATTAATTTCGTTTTTACTTTTTCGGAACAAGAGTTGGCATTTTTTAAATGACTTCAGTAACGATAATGTATTTAATATAGATTGAGAAACTAGTAAATATTAAGTTAAACAAAAATAGTTGGATTTAATATTCAAATGAGTGATAAATCTGATTATCTTTATTTCAATATTCAGACAAATAATATTAACTGGCGTTCCTTATACCCCAATAATTGACGTATGATTCAGTCAGACTACGACAAGCTTCAGATATCTTCACTATACAAAAAACAAATGGATTAGTAAAGCAATTTGAAGACAACACATATTTATAAAAAAGACCTAGTTGGAAGGACTAAGATTAAAATATTCTCTTTAAATTAAAAGGCCATGGCTGCCTCCAGATGAATTTCACTCGTCTTTCTGAATGAATTTCATCATTTAGTCATACTCTTGCAGATTTTACTCTTTCTTATATATTTCTTTCTTGCAACTGTGGAATTCCCTTATTAATAAATTGAATACAGATTGCTTCTATATCTAGATTAATATGTAACCTATTAGCTATTTAATCGTATTTCTAGTAGGCTATAAAATTCAGATTAATTTCACTGATTTCTATTTAAAAGAAAATGGAATCTATTCAACTAGAAGCACCTGTGCCTTTGCAAGATGATGTTTTAACCACCTGCCAAGACTCATGAAACATATCCTAAGCCCACACTTTTAAGATTTTCGTTTTGTGAAGAGACTGTTATAAGTCTCTCATATATAAGTGTGTTACTTATCCAGGAAAACAAAGCCAGATAGAGTACTTTAATATTTACCTGATTAAGAATGATCTGTTTGGTGTGTTTTTATTAACAAATCCAACATCCTCAGTTCTTATTTACCATTCGGTTTGACAATAAAGATTTTCACCTATCGGGCAGTTTTTTCTATGTCAATGAATGCATGTAAGGATTTATTTAATGGGTAATCTAATAGTTACTCTTTGATTGATTCCGTCTCAAGTCTCTAATCTACACCCGATGATCTGTGCACTAACTGCTCAAGGCTCAATTGGTTGTCCGCCTCTTCGATGCCCCGTATGAATGCATAAATATTCATTTTTTAATAAGGGAATTATAATTAAGATGATTGGCTGTTTAATCCGACCAAAATCATTCAAATAGTTTATATTGAAATAATTTTGTCTTATTTAAATAGTAAATGATATTAACCATGGCAATACTCATAGATTTTATTACATTAGCAGAGAGTGATAGATCGATTGGCTTCAATAAGAACAACTTTGAATTAGATGATTTCAAGCAATGTAGTATTTGAATTCCATAAGCATGATCTTTTGAATTACCTTACTGAAATACATATATCAATATAATGATACTCACAGAAATTATGAATATTCCTTAAAAAGATCAATCATAAATGCAGTGAGAAAAGATTCTGATCCAATCAGTTTCCAAACTGACCTTAAATCTTTTTGATTTCAGATTAATTATAATAACAGACTCTTAGCTTGTTTACATTTTATGATTCTTAAGATGTATTATTAGATCTCCCCTTGAGCTTAGTGTTTCATTGCACACGGAACAAGTCCTGTGCTTTTCGTGTTCGCTTGTATCCTTCTTCCCCATCCCTTCTGGCTTCGCTAAGGCTTCTTCTGATTCTCTTTCATTCCTTACCTGCTTTTCTTCAGAAAATACACCAGATTCTTGAACTAAGTCTTTATTTATCTTTCCCTTGACTGTATTACTCCTTCTCCTCCTTTGACTCTGGATCTCTTCTTGTTCTATCTCCTGTCCTGACTTTTCCCTATGCTTCTTACTTTTCAAATGATCCTTCAGTGTGTTCTCATTGTTGAAAAGCTTATTGCAATCCTTGCATGAATAAATTCCTTCCTTCTTTTTCTTTTCCTTAATTATTTTAACTGCTTCTTCCTTTAGTTTTGTCTTTCTCTCTGTATGGACAATCTTCTCCTCAACAATTAATCTTGGATCTGCTTTCTTCATTGCAACTAACAAGTCATACATGATCTTGTTTATCTCTGTATCGTTGAATTGAATTCTAAACCAAGTTGAGTAGAATTTATTTAGATTTGTTTGATCAATGCTTATGTTATAAACCAATTCCATCCTCTCAAAGAAATCATTAAAATACTTAATAAAATCATATTTAAAAACACAGGTCCGTAGAATTAGCTTTGTTTTCCACTTGTAAACAGCATTTCTCTTGTATTTTACAAAGCAAAGCAGAATATTAAGTAAGTAATAAAAATAAAAGAAGAAAGAATCTTTAGCTGAAAAAAGAGACAAATAACAGGAAAGTTGAATTGTATTTTTACAATCAGAATAAGCCTTGTTCAGTTTTTCTCTCATGACGTTGTCATGCTTGTATTTATAAGAAAGATTGAAATACGCCTTTTTTACTTCCTTGAGCGTAGATAATTCATTTACTCCCAAGATTGAATAACAATTCATGGGATTATTATTCTTAACAAATTTCTTGGCAGAGCTTGTCACTTCTCTTTGTTTTATTGTAAATTGATATTTAAGAGAACAACAAGAATTCTTCCTTTTCAACTTAAATTTGAAATAGAACTGGAATTCCCAATGATGAGAAAATTATGGCTTGGCAGGAACTATCTTGTCCAGATGGTCCGTGACAGGGGATACACAACATCCCTCTCTACCATTGATCTCAATGATTTTCAACTCCAGTATCCCAATGCTCTTGCTAACCCATCCTCCTTGAACTTCTTAGCTGTTTCTGGATCAACAACCGTTGCTATTCATTTTACAAATGAAGAAAGAATTTCCAAAAAGAATCTTGAGACTCTTGTCAATGAATACTCCACTCAGAATATTTCAACAGTTGTTCTTATTACACTTGTCAAGTTGAATCCAGCGTGTAAGAACTTACTGAAGGGATGCAAGATAAACTTTGAACATTTCACATTGGAAGACATTCTATTTAATCCAACACAACACGTTCTTGTTCCAAATCATAGGATCTTGACAGAAGAAGAGGTTAAGAACCTCCTTAACAGACTCAAGTGCACTAAAGCTAATCTTCCAATCATTCTTACTTCAGATCCAATAGCAAAGTATTACGGGTCTAAAGAAGGTGATGTTTTTGAAATAAAAAGAAAAAGCCAAACAGCTGGTTCAGCACTGTATTGGCGGATGGTTAGAAATCCAATCAATTAAAATAAAATTTATTATAGTCATATTGATTTATTCAAGATCAAAAATTTTAAGACCTTTCAATAAATATTCATTTATTAAATAAAATGAGATTGAATTTGTCCTAAAGGGGTTAATGATAAGTAACCAATTAGCTTATCATCTTCTTTAAACACAGACTTAGATATACTGTAGTTATCCTTTATTGAAACTAACAAGTATATGATTGGTTAATTAAGATATATATACGAAAACACCTTTAATAAATATGTCTTCTTTACAATTGACTTAGTATACGACATATTTAATAAAAAAATTTGAATTATTAAATAGAAAACTCCAAATTCAAATCATAAAGGAAATTGTCTCTAATATTACAATTCTTGTAATTAATAATTCGGAATCTCTTCAGATATCGAACACTCCATTGTTGTCCCATTGAAATACTCCTTGATCTTGTCTTTTACTTCCATTGTCTTTAATATCTCAGATCCCGTTTTCTGATGACTATGTTTCAATATCCCATCCTTTCTCATTTTACTCTTCAGCTTCTCTGCCATCGACTTGCTTAATTTTAATCTTTCTTCAAAATTAAACTTCTCAAAAATCTTAACTTCATTAAATGCCACCCAAAGGAATCTTCTGTAAATGCTGCTGTTCCGGATTTCTGTGTTCATTTCACCAGAACATTTTTTACATTCGAAATTGACAGGAATTCTTTTGTCTTTGATTGAGAAATACCCGTAACAGACTGCATGACTCCATTTCAAACACTTCTTACAATGAATCATATCAACTTCATTGGTGTTGACAGTACAAGTACAATCTATGCAAGTACTTTGTTCTTCTTTTCTAACTAAAAGTTCACTCCCTTTTATTTTCCCATTAAGATATATACTCATCCCTTGTAACTTTATTTCCTCCTTATTTTCCATTTCCCATATTTCACTTTTCTTTTTAAATCCCGGTATTTCTGCTTTCCTTGTTGTTATCACTTTTATTTTCATGCTGTAAGTTCCATTTAAACTTTCCATTTTCTGTAAATTTTTACAAATTTCTTTGAAATCTTGTTTTTCATTTAATTTCATCTCATAAATTTCAACTATTTTTTTATTATTGTAAGTCCCTATTAATATTTTATAAATAGATTCCTGATACATTTTCATTTCATCAATTAAGGATATTAATTTAATGGTCGTTGGAGTGGGTTTTAA
This sequence comes from Drosophila melanocephala, assembly GCA_037043625.1. Lineage (NCBI taxonomy): Eukaryota > Metazoa > Arthropoda > Insecta > Diptera > Drosophilidae > Drosophila > Drosophila melanocephala. Next base: position 6,161 of record JBAMBD010000513.1, on the reverse strand, counting down.
TGCTTTTAGTTTCAGATTCTCAAACTCTAAGGTTTTGAATGACTCCTCAGTGAGGAAGTTCCTTAAATAAGAGATTATTCCAAAAATGGCTGTCAAAGTGTCTTGTTCCTGTTGCATGCATAAAAGTATAACAGTGAAATAATACAGTGTTGCATAAACAGGAATATAGGCTGTTCGATAATAAAGTGAATCAAGTAAGAATAATTTAATTGGTTAATTATTTGTAAGACAAGCTTAATAAATCTTTCTTTGATAAATAACATTCCACTTTGATTTGTCAGGTATTTAATATTTATGTGTAAATAACAGATCTTAAGAGATCTATAAGAATAAGCTAATTTAGTAATTTCAATCTTTATCATTAATAACATACCCAGTCATTTTCATTAAGAAATCCCCTCTTTCATAAAAAGTTTTATTCCCTTTAATCAATCTTTCTATTTTTCCTTTTTATTTTTTATTATTCCCTTTTATTATTCCCTTTTAGCTTTCCTTTCTATTATTCCCTTTTAGCTTTCCTTTCTATTATTCCCTTTACTATTCCCTTTATTATTCCCTTTTAGCTTTCCCTTTACTATTCCCTTTATTATTCCCTTTACTATTCCTTTTTAGCTTTCCTTTCTATTGTTCCCTTTTATTAATCTTTTTTATTAATCTTTCTATTATTCCCTTTTAGCTTTCCCTTTACTATTCCCTTTTAGCTTTCCTTTCTATTATTCCTTTTACTATTCCCTTTATTATTCCCTTTTAGCTTTCCCTTTATTATTCCCTTTACTATTTCTTTTATTAATCTTTACTATTCCTCTTATTATTCCCTTTACTATTTCCTCTTCGCTTTATTTTTCTTAATTTAATTCAACCCAATGGCTATCTCCTTGGGTTTAAAAACAAGCACACACGTTTTCATTTGTTCTGAGACTACTTTGAGTTCAAACATCATAAAAATAAAAGAGGATCACAACTCCAGTGTTATTCTCAACAAATCAATTATAAACATTAATGGAAAGCAAGCTGACTCGTTTAGACTCATGAATTACACCGTCGAGTTTACAAAAATGCAGAGCTTGACTAATAAAATACAAGCCTCTCCTGCTTTGATCTCCAAAGTTATTTCAGATCGTGTTTACTCAGGGATTAGATCAAATCCAATGTATTGCAGCTCCCTTGTGGGTGGTCTGAACGAGAATAACACATTGGAATTGTATTCCATTGATAGATACGGTTGCTTACACACCGATAATTTCTGTGTAACTGGCTATGGACTGTATTTCCTATTCGGAATATTTGACTCCCTCTACAAGGAGACCATGAAGGAGGAAGGTGCTATTCACTTGATAAGAAGCTGTTTGAAAGTTTTGAAGGAAAAATTAATCATTGAGACTGACAACTGGAAAATAGACATAATTGGATTGAATGAGCTCAAAAGTGAAACCATAAAATTGTGATTAATTAAATCAAGTGTTCAGGTATTTTTTAATGAAAATTAAATCAAGTGTTCAGGTATGTTTAATGAAAATTAAATAGTATGATATTTAACCTGAAAATTTTTATTAATTTATGTTGCTTTCTTAATTTAAATTGTCATCCTCAAGAGTTCGACTCTCCAAATCCTGCAATTCTGCCATTCTTTTAATTTATTCAGGTTAAATGTATTTTAAATAAAGCTCTTTTACAGTCAAGCTTCAATCTAACTCGTACAAATTCTTGTTGTATTCCAATAAATAAGATTTGGCTTCATTTATTTTCATGCACAGGAAGGGACTTCCTCCGTAATCTGGATGGTTGACTCTCATTAAATATTTGTATTGTTTCATCACAGATTTATTGCTTCCATCTGTATTTAGAATCCTTCTGCTTTCCCTGTAATCTATTGGTTTAAATGTTGTTAAAGTAAATAAATCTTTTATTTTACTTAGAAAATTATTTTGAAATTTGATCATCATGGGGTTTAAATCGGGTTGTGTTCATACTAAATTATAAATGAATTGAAGTCAGGTTAATATAGTTGATTCAATGAATACAAGGGTGTAGTGTTAATGTGATTTTATCAAAAGATCTATTGGAATTGATTTTCTTAATGAATAGAAGGAAGAGTAATGTAAAATCTTTTGGGATTTGGTCATATATTTGTCATAAAGCTTTAAATGAATACTGTAAAATTTTATTGAATCTTCTTTAAAGCTATCATATCGTGTTGATCTTGGATTTCTATTTGATTGAAATTGCGTATTTCAGCCCTGAAAGGGATGTACCTATTGTTGATAAATTTACTCTACAATACTTATAGCAGAATTAAAAGCATTCGATTTATAAATGGATTGGTGATTATAAATAATTGTTTCAGAAAATTTTGTTGGATATGTTTAATGGATGAATCAATTTTTCAATAAAAATATTAGTTTATCTTACTTATCAAATAAGCACCTGTCAACCTTTTAATTTGTCATTAAAATTTTGAAAAAAATATAAATTCGGAAATTTTATATAAGGCATGCTTATAAGTGTTCTCTCTTTAATATTTAGCATATGTGTCCAGACCAGTCTTTTAAATGATGAAACAACTGATTTGAAAACCATTGAAAAAGGAAATGAATATGAAGAAAATGCAAGAGCATTTAATTGTGAAGACGATGAATATAGAGCTGAGAAGGAAAAAAAAGATAATATAACTGCTCTTGAAAAAAAGGAAATACAGTCTGAGGATTTTCAAGGTGAATTAACTGATGACAAAATCATAACTGTGGTTAGTAAAAATAAAGCTCTTAAAATGGTGAAAAAGCATCTAAATCCTTTAAAGTCAGAGTCGTTTAAGATGTTAGTAACTAAACTCTACAACTTCTATTTAAAAATATCTAACGATGAATTTTCTCTTATTCAGAGCTTTAAATTAAATCTATCGAAACTAATCAATGAGGAAATCAGTGAGGAAATCAGTGGGGAAAGCAGTGAGGAAAGCAGTGAGGAAAGCAATGAGGAAAGCAGTGAGGAAGAAGATTCCAAAAAAGATAGTATAAAGGAGGTCTATATATTAATTTATACGACGGCGTACTTTATGAATCGAATTTACGATGGAAATGATGAAGATTTCGTAGATGTTCAATCTTTGTTGACTCACATTAAAAAATACAAGTCTTTCTATAATTATGACATGGATTTTAACAAACCTGAAATGAAATCACTAGCAATACTCTTTAAAGGTCTAGAAAGCGCTGCTGAATTCAAAAAATATCTGGAGGACTTAGACAATTTTAAAAACGATCCAAATGGTCTAAGTGATGCTATCATGGATAAAATAGTGGAGCCTTCTAAGGATTAAGCAATTTTATAAGGGAATATCATGCATCTTATTGATTAAATAAATCATATCAAAATTTGCATCTAGATTTTATATCTCAATTTTTGTTCGGCAATTAAAGCTCAAATAAATATGATAGAAGTTATTCAAATATACAGCACACATTAATTAATTTAAGAGATGGTTTGGAATAATGGCTGCATCCTTACAGTTCACATCTGAACATGGAATGGCTGAGAATTGACTATTAATTTTGGTTTTTAAAGGGTTGTGAATGTTTTGCAATTGCTAATCTAAGATATTAGGTAATGCTTGTTCCAATCAAATTAAGCACTACTCGTAGTTGAATAAAAATTTCATATTTTAATAATGTTCAACGAATATTTGTGAAATTAAATATCTTTTCCTCTAACTAAAAATGTAATAATTAAAATCTAACGCCAAATAAATTCATTCTATAAAGAATCTATTTCAAACTATACAGGAGACAGAGCTCTTATTCAAGTGATAATTCCTTAAAGAAGTAAATAAATCTGTCATTGGATGTAATAATAAGCACAATTGCATTGGATCTCTTTTAATATTATTTCCATATATTAAAGAAGATCAAATGACCTGAGAAAAAATTCAAAATGAGACTAAAAATTTTATTTAATTGAATCTATTTAATCATAATGCTATAGCTAAAAACACCAATCAAATCACTATAAATTCATAAAAAAGCCTATCATATCCTGGTACCCTTCGATACTTAAGAATATACATAGGTTCCTATATTCAAATACTCGTGCATGTGTTTTATACATCTGCACTCCAAATAATTGCTGATGGTTCGATTTTGATTTTCTTTATTAAACTAATTTAATGTTATCTCTTAGAATTTATTTAATATTTGGCTTATATTTCTATCACTTTCATAAATGTAGATCTTTTGACTATTGATTCAATTAATTGATGAATATCACTTTCTTCTGGATTAAAGTAAAACGCTCTCGCTAGTATTTTTAATTAATTAAACGATTTAAGGTTACTTAGATACTCCAGGCAAGAAAATGACTATCCAATTCAAGACTAAAAATCACATTCTTACGTGGTACTAATTAAATTAACCTTACTGCTGAAAACAGTAAATGAAGTACTAAAATTTCAGGTATAACTATAACAATATTTATTGATTTATAATGAAAGTCCTGTCAAAAAAGGGAAGAGAAATTGAATTACACGACAGGAAATTAAAAGACCAAAAGACCACTTCAAAGTAGAACGGTAAGATGCCATGGTTTTCTCAATCGACTCAAAAGTATCATGAGCTTCCTTTTGTTTAGCAGCATGTGCCGCAAGACTTTGTTTTAGATCTTGCTTTGCCATCTCAATTATCTTCTTTTCATGTTTTAATGTCTCAAATCTGTCTTCAGAATTCTTATCTATTTCAGTTCCAAGCAGATTTGTATCAGTTGGCACGTTGGTACTGGTTGATTCATCAAATATCTTGATCATGCGCAGTTTCAATTTAATTTTATCCATACTGTCAAAGATTGGATAATTGTTTGTACCATATTCAAGAGCTTGTGTCTTCTTATAATCAAATTCAAGATCTTCTATTTTACTTTCTACCTCCTTGATATTTTCCAGTAAAATAAATATATCTTTCTCTAAGACAAGAAGATCTTGATTTTTTTGTCTTAGAAAATAAAAACCCTCAAGTTTTTTGTTCTGATCAATTGTCTTGGCTAAAGCATTCTTGTAAATTTCAACAGCTGAAGTTGTGTTCTTAATTTCTAGTTTCAAAGTTTCTATCCTCTCTTTAATACCACTATTGTAGTTGACGATACTCATTATAATTGGATTGTCGAATTTATTTTGCCAAGTTTTATCTTTCAGGACTCTACTAACATAGTCTTTTACATCTGATATTAAACATTTATCCGATGTAATTTCATTCTCAAGAATGCCTTTTAAGTACTGAAAACATTTCATTAAACCTTCGTGAGCTGAAATATCATTAATTATATTCAAATTGGATATCATTTCATCATTAACTCGATACATCCTCGCTTCTTTAAATATCTGAAGAAATGATAGGATCAAGCTTGGTTCTACTGAGCCAAGATCAGGATTAGAAATTGTCAGTCGCTTCATGAATTTCTTCTCTAACACTTTTAGTTCTTCAACTGTTTCTTCACATCTCGGATATGCCAGTAAGTAATAAATCTTTTGCCAAAATGATCGAGCCATGGGGCTTCTTGATTTTTGACATTATTAATAGCTAAAAAATTTTAACAATTGATCGATCATTTGAAATTATTCCTTTCTTTCCTTTTGAGTCAAATACCAAAGACAAGGATTTAAAGAAAAAGAATTTCCTGGAAATGTAATACAAGTTCATAGTACGGGAACTGATAGATAATTTTTATTGATACCCTAAAATAAATGATGGTTAGAGTAGAAAAAAGTGAGTGAATTTATTGGCCTTGAAAAATCAACGGAGAAGTATGCTGAAGCTTAATTTCAAAACTTAAGTGATGAAAGAAACAATTAAAATTTGTGTGAGACAAATATTTATTATTAGTAGACTAAGGCTTGTATAAGGTTCAAGTTAGAGATATTTATTATGGGTTTAATTATCATAATTCCAACGGCTGTGATATGGTCTGATGAATTAAATATCTGAAGAAGTCGATTAAATACCAATTGATATTCAATGGCTTATTTCTTACCCCTATTCATAAGAGGAAAGTAATTATTTGTTAAACGTTAGATAATGATTAAAATTTATCATTTCAATTACTAGAATTTAAAATTTATTAATAAATTCTATTATGAGTATGGAAAAAACTGCTTGGATAGATGTCAAGAAGGCGTTTGA
>JBAMBD010000511.1:0-27974 GCA_037043625.1 Drosophila melanocephala | reverse complement strand
GAAAAAAAATATCAGTATTTTATTTTGATCAAAAATAAGAAATTCATAATTTCACTTTTAGTAAGAATTTAATCGCCCAATTCTATTATTGCCATACTCATGAAATTTTTCTACAAATTTAGGCAATTAAATCAAGAGCTCTTAGTGATTAATATAGAAAGCTTGCAGTGGAAGAGCAGAAATGGCTTCCAAAGCAACTTTCCTTTGAAACTGATCATACTTCACAGGTAAGATAATATTTTGTAGATTCATAATTTGAATATTTCAGCAATCGATACAATTTTATTTTCAATTAAAATTTCTTGAAGATTCTGACAATGATCTTAATTTATTTTGTAATTTTATAATTAATTTAAATTTTGATAAAAACATCAGTTTCAAAAACAACACCACGAAAGGTTGTTTAGGGTTTGTGATCATGAACTTGCATTCATTAACGATTCTTCAATGTGGCTTACCAAAGGAAATATAAAGCCAAGAGATGAAGGAGTTTATTGCTTCCTTCAGGATAGGAATATATTGTTCGGAGAAAAAGTCAGACGCCAAAATTGCAAAGCTGTGCCAAAGACAGTAGATCATCTTGCTATTAAATGCGACCTTATACTAGGTCATGATTACATGAGAAGGCATAATGAAGTATTAAGATGCATACATTTATCACTGAAATCTCATTCCGTTCAAGAAATTGTAGCGAATGAAAATGTCGAGATTCGAATAGATACAAGAATTAAGACTGACATCAAAATAGAACATGACAGATCAGATATCTTCTTAGATGATAAAAAAATGAAATAATTCTGATCGAGGGTTGAATCACGAATCTTGACCTATTAACTCAAGTTATAATACGGCTTAGTAACAAATGAGTTATCATAGATTTACAAATGAAAATGAATATAATTTTTTACGTAATGACCTGGGAAGGGCTGGTAACGAAATACCACAACAAACATAATAAAGAGATTGAGATTGTGCCTAAAGTCAAAGCGTAAATCCAGTCTATTGTATTCAAGAAAACTCAGAATCTGTCTCATTTGAAAGACGACGGGTATTGAAGAGGCGCACAATCATGTGTGTCTTGAGCAGTTAGTAGATAAGAGACTTGACACGGAATCAATCAAAGAGTAACTATTAGATTACTCATTGAATAAATTTATCGGTTTCAAAAATGAATTATTTTTGATGCAAAGCCAAGATTTTTCCTTATGTAATGACCTAGGAGAGATTGGTCACTTATATCATACGAAACACTGTCTTGAGATGAAATTTTAATCGAGAGTAGAAGCATACATCCAGTCTGAAGTATCTTCGAGGCGCTCTAAAGCTTTTTAATATAGATTGGGACTAGAAGAACTTGATATTTGTCTTGGCGGATTTTTTTCTTTGATTATAGTCACATAGAATTGGTTGATTTTAATAAATCAATCAATTGGGGATTTTAAAATAAGGGGATTAAATTAACTGCTAAATTCAATAAATCTAAGATATAAATATCGGAAAAATAACGAAGGGCTGCAATTAGAAAACCAAGATATGAATATAAATTAAATGAAAATTGTTCTTTTATCAAGAATGTTCATGAGGAAATTATTTCGATAGTTAAGAAATTTTAGTTGACACTTGTGATGATACAACCAAGCCTTTAATATATTAAGGTAGTAAATATAAGAATCGGCCATTAAATATTTTAATCAATTTCAAGATTTAGCTTAAGTGGGTTTTTATCGTATAGTCGATAAATGATTTTTCATTCAAATTTTTTAAGTGAAAACTTTTTGGAAAAGAATATCGAATATATTTTTTAAATCTTGTAAACCCTGTAAAGTGATTTTCAAGCTCAAAGCAGATGATTTAAGGTACAAAATTTTTAATATCCAGTTTTTGATTTATTGAGCTGATTAAATTTGAATTATCTACTTAAAAATTGGATTGGATGAATAGGTTGCCAAACCAGAAACAGCACATCCGAGAAGACTATTTATTTTAGATCTTAAATCTGATAATTTGGAATGGCTTTTGAAAATAGGATTGATTACTAAACCTCAAGAGTCATTCTTACACAATTTCAATCATGATTTGCTTTATCAGAAATGATTCGTCTAAGATTCTAGGATCAAACCTCATCATTATCACAGTTAAAAAAAAACGATATTTATTAACTAGCAGCGATTGTGCTTCTGCAGGGAAAAAATTTAAATCTCTTACTGAGGTCTTGAACACTCAACAAAATCCTAAGTCCACTCTTTCGAGCTTCGGACAAGTCCTTCTTTATGCATGTTGATCTCGCGGAATTTTCTGGCTCTCTTTTTCTCGAGGTTTTCTTTTTATGAGAAGGCTGTGACGTTCTGATATAAACTGTTATTAGTTTCACACATATAAGTGTGTTGCTTATCCGGGCGCAACCACGAAAAGATGACAGTCATCCATCTCACGACAGATTCTGCCCAAAACAGTTTGACTGACCAATGTAATACATTACATTCATGATTGGACATATTTTAAGTTCGATATGGGATAGCAAAGAGCAAACCTACAAAATTTGTCAGGCTGAAATCCTAAGGTTCAATGCAAATTGAAAATACACTTCTGTGAATTTATCTTGTAAAAAATATAGAGATCACTGTTCAAACCAAACAATATTTTAACAATGTCGATTCCAACTAATTAATATTAGCTCAGAGAACCAAACTTTAAATTAGTGTATCTAAAAAACGTGGATGCTATTACACTCCATTTATTTCTGAAATGGGCAGATCCTGCAGCAATTAATTATCATTTCAGAAATGGCATTGTTTAGTCAATCTAGATTTAAATCTCGTTTTCAATTTTAATCGATCAAGGTTGGATTGCAGATTGACATCTTCAAGATTTGAAGCAAAACAGTTGTCTTTTGTTTACACCATCTGGAATTCTTGTAGATTTCAAAGAAATGTAACTAGAAGAAAATAAATTCAAACACTATAAGATAGCATATGCCTTTGTATGGTTTATCTTCAATCCTTTTCGAATAATGAGAAGAACATTGTGATATAATATGAATCAGCTAAAGCCTCAGAATAATACTTTATCGAATAAGATCACGGGTTCTTTTAAGCCTTGGCAGATAATCAGGCGATTCTGGAATCGAATCTAAATGGATGTTTTTATTAAGACAAGATACTTAGATGAGAAAGTGATGGAACATCCAAGAATATCTTCCAGGAAATTAATTACTTCAAGATACCTGAGATCATAAAGCGAACAACTGGATTAATGACTTTTCATCAATTGGGATCAAATTCGGCAAATTGCCGCTCCAAGTGAAATAGATCCTAAAGCCTTCTCGAGATGGACAAACTCTTTAAAAAATATGCTTCTTCTTGGTTGATAGTCGTAGACAAAACCCTCGCAATGAAAACAAAATTAAAATCTACTAAAGTTTGAAAATATTATAATGAATGGCATGTTTTAAGAAAAACTATAAATGTTCATTGTCTCACATCATTAGAATATTCTATATCCGAAATCCCACAAAATACTTTCTGTTAAATATAATGGATCAAAAAGTAAATATTTCTCAAGATACGAACCTATGATCAATCCTATAGACACTTTAATTCTTTAGAAATTCTTCTTAACTTATAGATATAACAATGACATCAACATGTGTAATAATAGCATAATGGCATAAAGTTTCTACCCAAAGTGTAGATATTCGAATACTATTAAATATTAGTAGAGCTAACTAAAAAATTCTAATGTTAACACAGGAGTCATAGTGTAAAAAAAATAACATAACTGTAATAATGGATGAATAAATAGAAAGCCTTGAAACCATAATTTAAGATTATAGCTTCAATTCAAAATTGAAAAGATTGTATTTTTCGAAACATTTTAAGTAGCTTCATGAAATAATTAGTTTTATCTCTTCTCATGAAATAAAATGCGTTTGGAAAGACTACAACGAGGACTAAAAAGAGAAATGTACGAATTTTCCTTAGCCTTCCGTTTTTGCTGGGGCTGTCTGTAGTTAATTAACTTCCAAGCTTATAGGTTGACGAAAAATATTAATTATAGCAAAAAAAAAAGAAATTAATTTTCACTATATTTCTATAGCTAATGAGTGATCGGTGAAAACCTTATTGTCAAACGGGTTGCTAAAAACTTCACCCACGAGGGATGGAGGAAACTTGGCTCAGGCGATATCAGAAAAACACACAACGGATTGCTCTAAATACAGCGCCAAGCCCTATCATACCCTGGCAGGCTTCGATAACTAGGAGCAGCATATATGTTTTATACCCAAAGTGGAATGGCTTTATGTCCATGTATAAACACTTTCTTGAACCACCCGGCATTTTGAAACCAAAGGCTACACATGACTCCCATGTGTCGTAAACATTACACATCTACCTCCTACAACAGACATGCTTTACAGACAACTGCAACCTGCTGTCATCCTTATTTTTCAAATTCATAAAAATTTTCACAAGGAGTTAAGAAAGAGATTGCCAATCTCTCAATGGAATCACCAATTATCAGCACCATAAAGTGCGTATAATACCGTAAGACAGCATGAAGATGCATTTCTTTCCTACTCTAGTTTAAAGTCATCTCGGACATTTAATTTAAAACCAAGATTCAAGAAATCAGTGTGATTTTTTTCCGTAATTTAAATTATTATTTACTACATGAAATCTACTTTTAATTCTTAATTGGAATAATAGAAGTGATATTTAGATAGATAATTGATGAATTAAAAAACAGATATATAAAAATAAACTTTTTAAGCTCTTGTATGTATATTATAAAGATCATCAATCTGTTGTTGTTCACGGTTTCTCGTGAAACTGTTCGAATGATAAGAGTAATATTCCGTGATCAAGAAGAAGGTTGGATTGAATCGGAGATTCTTCAAAAATTCCCATATTACAATACTTATTTAGAATTTATGAGAAAGTGTTCGACTATTAAAAAATTGTCTGACATGCAAAAGATAACAGTAAATCAAATGACTATGAAGAAGGAACTGGAAAATCGAAAGAATTTAGTTTAAGCACAGACAAAGTACACGACTTATCCCATATAAGCAAGGACTGTTTTCAAAAATTCGTTGACTTTTGTTTCAACGAGAATGCAATATTAACTAACACAGATGAGTTAAACTTGCTTGTAAGCAATCTATCATATTTTTATATTGGAGAAGTACCTTACGACAATAATTTTCTAAAAAATCTCACAAATTCTATCTTTAATAACGATAATTTAATAAATAAAATCCTAGCGTCTGAATTGGATGAAGAATACAAAGAAGTCATCGCGGGGATATTTATTCATCTTGTTGCCAGCTCTGGATGTTGTTTAGTAGAGACAGATCTTGCCGAAGAATTGACCGTAGATATTGAAAAAGGATTGTTCACTTGGCCTACTGTTAGAAACTTGAAGAGTAAAAAATTGCATATTAAAAACGAACTTTTTAATATCCCTGGAAAATGTATGAATATGAAAAAACTGTTAATATTTTTGAAAGTTTTTGAAATCGAAGAGTTGAAAATAAGTTGTGATTGGAGATTAGATGAAAATGACTTTAAGATATTATCTGATTACCTTGATGAGCAATACAAATTTAATAATAAGAAATGTATTAATAAAGGCAGATTGACTTTAGAAGAAACAAAGAATCTGAAAATATTCTTTCATAATAACGCAAAAATATCAGAAAGATCAGCTCACCCTGAACACTTAAATGGATGGCCCAATGTGCTAGGACTGAAGTTCATATCTATTATTGGGTTTAAACTTAATGATAAAGAACTTGATCAATTTCTTATTGCTGCTGATAAATTAAAAAGCGGAATAAAAGGTCTGGAAATTAATTTAGGTTCGAAGGTAAATCCAAATTTTGAGAATTTTGTCAGTAGGCATACTGAAATGGAGGTGCTATCAATAGGAAATTACAAATTCTCTGAGGAATGTTTGAAATTAATTCTGAAAAAACTAATCTCACTCAAAATATTGAAATTCGACTCCAAAACACCTCTTGGCGTAGATATTTACAGAGAATTCACGAATTTAAAATCCTTACAAACATTAATAATGAACTGTGGAACTGTTTCATTGAAAATTTTTAAGGCCTTAAATGACGATGAAATCATATGTTTGATCAACGCTATTCCAGGGATCAGAACTCTTAAAATCCCAACCCTCTTTAGTCTTAAACCTGATACTGCTACTCAATTCAAAAAACTTCCGAATTTGGAAATTTTAGCATTAAGGTGCTCTTTTCAAGTCAAGGAATTTATTATTTCCTTGTTCAATTTTTTATCCAAAGTTACAGAATTGGAGATCAACGTGAAGAAGAACGCCAACTTGGAAGATTCTCTTCTAAATGATGCATTTTTTAATAATTTGAAAATTTTAAAAATCATAGCCTCTAATTCTACCCTGATTCAATTATTAAAAAAGGCACCAAATCTTGTCGAACTTGAAACCAAGGTATTATTCTCGTTTCCAGGACAACACTTAATAGATCATGATTTTCCATATTTGAATTCACTTAAGAAATTAAATCTTCAGGCTACATTCTTTTCCAGTGATAAATTATTAAATTTTTGCAAAAAAATTTCCAATGTTGAAGAATTGGCTTTGAATTACGATGGTGGATTACACGGGGTGATTTTTGTCTTATCAACTCTCAAGAAATTGAAGTCTCTAAATTTAAAATTCTCGGGAGTTCGTGATGTTTATTATCGTGACAGGGTTTCATTGGTTGAAGACCCTTCGGTTTTTGAAGAACGCATTATACTCTCATCACTTATTGAACTAAAGGTAAATTTTTTAACCATGCGAAGCGAAGCTCCTTGGACATTGAATTTCAATCATCTTCCAGATCTTCCCAAGCTAAAAACTTTATCAGCCGAAAACTGTGTACTTGAAGAGTCATTTTTACAAAGTTTGTCAGGAAAAGGTACAAACTTAGTCATATTTTCAGGTACAATAGTTGGGAATCCACCCGAACAGGTAGCTAAATTTTGTTCAGTGGACAAAAATATGAGAATCTTAAAATTGAATACAATTCCTCATATTTCTTGGAGAAATACCCATTTTTCAATCTGTTATGGGTGTCATTCACAGCAAACACTTTCAAATTTAATCAATTCTTTAAAGTTCCTGAAAAAATTAAAAATTCACGTTGATAAAATTTCTAATGATTTCCAGATTCTCTCAAACTTCAATCTTTCTGAATTAAATATCTGCCTAAATAATGAAAAACTAGAGAAAATATTTCCATTAATTTTAATGGCACACTCTTTGAAAACCATCTACCTTGAAGACACATATATTAGTTATTCAAAGATTAACAGAATAAAGAATGGAGAGATCAGAACATATGAGAAAGCTACATCAAACTGCCAGGGCTGATTTAATACGATGCTGTTTCTAAATGAAATACCTATACATATGTAATTATCTAAATTTTGATATTTATTTGTGTTGGTTCGATTGGAAATCTACCGTTTTTATTGAGTTAATATATTTGCTCTTGAAAATGACTTCAATAAATAGCAGATAGTTTAAAAAATTTTTAGGATTTGTGTTGAGTCTTCAATACCTCAATAGGTGGTTTAAAATTTTCTCCTGCATAGGCACAAGTGCTCCTAGTTAATAAATTTCGCTTTTTTTAAATGGACATCTTAGCCTCATTAACATAGTCGTGTGAAGTTGATGTTCGGGGCAAAGAAAAATTGTACCGGGCTGAATCTGTCGTGAGACGGATGGCTGTAGCCTTTTCGTGGTTGCCCGGATAAGTAACACACTTATGTGTGTGAAACTAATAACAGTTTACATCAGAACGTCACAGCCTCTTCATAAAAAGAAAAATCCCGAAAAAAGGGGAGGTGGTCGGATGGTATACGTGCGTGTACGGGAGCGGCATGGATAAAAAAGGGCTTGCTCGAAAGAGTGGGCTTAGGATTTATTCCAAGTGCCCAGGACCTCAGTAGGAGGTTTAAAATTTCCTCCTATAGAGACACAGGCTTTTCTAGTTGTTTCGTTTTTTTTTAAAGAAAAATTGCAAGTGCAGGTTCAAATCCCATTGAAACAACTAATTGGGGTCTTCTATTATAGAATCAATAAAAAAAAATAGGTCTATTTTAATACAAAATTTCTGGCCGAAAAGACCACCTAATTAGGATTGTGTCTTAGATCAAAAACACAGTGAGATTACGAAATGTGATTTAAGACTGAGTTCAGTAAAATAGTTTAAAAGACAAATATTAAGGCCTAAGCATACATTATTTCACTTGTCTCCAGTAATGAAAGCATAATAGTAAATGATCACCAGAGATTAGGATAATGACTTGACAATTAAAAAAGGTTTACAAATCATCCAACGAAGAAAATTAATATCTCATTATTGGTGTTTTTTAAAAGCATTTAATAATTGAAGATGTTTAAATAGAATAGTACAAATTGAGAAAAGAAGATCTCGAGAGTCTAGCCTTCAAAAACCAGATGATGAAATGTATCCGATTTTAGTAAATTCAAAACCTAGAATACAATACAGATCTCAAGCTAGCCGAAGAGATTCACAATTCATTTTGATAATCTAAAATATAGAGAAAAGAGTGAAACTAGATTTAATCAAATAAATAGGTATCAAATGATCTGAGACAGCTAATAATAATAAAAAGGAGCGTATTTCCTGAAATTATATGATTATAGATAAATTTAAAAATCATAATCATATTTGATCAAATTGAATTTATTACTGTGATTCTCGACACACCAATATATTGCATTGCTTCTAGCCTGATATTCCAATTACTTAATTTTCAAAGGACTTATATATTTTAATCAAGGATGAAAGATAGCCTTTGGTTTTATTATTCTGCATAATTTCAGGCTCAATAATAGTATCGGTATTTAAGCTAGTATGATGGTTATCCTGTAAACTAAGAGATGGCTGGTTTACAGATTGAATGGGGTTACTGCTATTAGGAGGGTATTGACAATTAAATAATCGGAATCAAAACTAGAATTTTTCTCGCCATCAAACGATGAGTTAATTTCATCGGTCTTTGATATTTCAGCAAGACCAAAAAGATTGAGCTTCGTCAGAACAATGGGTTTTGATGCCTTTAAATCATCAGAAGTTTCAGATTGGGATGAATTCTTAACCTCCCCCTCGTTCAAGTCATTTGATTCAAGCTTCTCACATTCGTAGGTGTTAGGGTATTGCTTCTGATCAAAATTTATTAAATAATTCTCCAATATTCGATCTTCTAGATTAACCTCTGAATCAGAATTTATTAAATTGACTCCAATTAGACCATCCGATTCGAAATGAGATTGGTCTCTTTCCAAATCACCCTGATTATTCTGATGCCAGGTATTTAAATGCCTTGATACTGTACAAGTCCTGTTCAGCATTTTTGCATTACTGGTCTTTTCTTGATAGATAGGTGAAATATATTCAGAAATATTCATTTCAATTGGATGATGTGAATTTTCATTATTTAGCTGTTCTGGAAGTCCATTACATCCCTCTACAACAAACTGATCTTCCTGATATAGATCTTTAACTAAGTTTTCATTAGTTTGAAAACTGGGTTCAAAAGTTTCCGTATCAATTATTCTGGATTTCAATTTATCTTTTATGATAGCCTTATTCGTCTCATATTGATTACTTTGTTCAGAAGATTTCTGATTATCCACAGATTTGGAAGCAGAATTTTTCCGAAAAATTACCTGATTATCAGTTAACAAATTCATATCAGAACAAGATAATTTTCCATCAATTTTTTTCTTGTTTCTTCTCATTGACTGTTCCTGATTCTTTCTGGAATAATGTAAGACTTTATGACCAAGCTTAAACCGTGGTCTTACAAGTGCATTTTCTCTAAGATTTTTCATCTGATTTATCATAAAAGTTCTGTCTCTAGAAGGTGTTGTCGTAGTCTTACTAAATTTTAAATAGTATAACAGGTTAACCAAAACAATTAACATTTTCATGGATTTAATTTCATAAAAATTTTTAATCAAAAATAAGGAAACGCTAATTTCAGTCGCCGTAATCATTCAACCATCCAACTCCATGATTCTTATCTTCTTGAAATTCCTATACAAATTTAGGTACTGAAATCACAAGCTCTTAGAGATCAAGAAAAAGTGCCTTAGTAGCACAATGGTGTGATGTTGACGTATTAATACTTGCGACTCGGGTTCGAATCTTATTGAGTGAAGTCAATAGGATCTACGAGTAAAAACATATAAAGCGTACCTAATAAAGTAGAACAGTTTATACAAAATTACTGGCCAAATAGGTTCTTGAAGATGACAATTTCATAGGATAAAATGATTGCAAGGTTGCTTAGTGTGATTCAAGAGTGAATTAAAAAAAATAATTCAAAGGAAAAATAATAAAGCCTCGACCTAGCATGCATTATTCCCGTTGTTTTCAGTAAACAAAGTCCAATAGTAAATGATCCCAGGAATTGATGATAGTGAGTTTACATTTAAGAGTTGGACAGAGTCTGTTGTTAGACAGAGGACTGTCACCTTTACTAGATTGTCTGAATAATTAACATGCTTATGTGTGTGAAAGTAATAACAGTTCATATCACAACATTATACCTACTCACAAAGGAGAACCCAGAAGAAGTGGTAGTATACTGTGGCGTATGCAGAAGCAGCATGGATAAAAAAGTGGCCTACCTGAACTCGAAATAATTGTCTTAGAATTTATTTCAAATCCTAGAACCTGACAGGAGGTTGAAATTATCATATGTACAGGCACAGATGGTCGTAGTTCTTTCACTTTCCTTTATATTTACGGGTGTTTATTAGTCATTCAACAAAGAAGATTAGTATCTTGAGATTAGATTTTTTATGAAGGGATTTAATTAGATCAGTATAAATCAAGGGAAGAAGGTCTTGGGTGTCTAGACTTTAAAAAATGGACGATAAAACGTATCCGAATTCAGGAATTTAAAACTCAGAGCATTAAACAGAAATCAAACTGGCCGACAAGATTAGCGATTCACTTTTATGATCTGAATAATAGAGAGAAACGTTAAACTAGAATTTAGTCAAATAAATAGGCATTGGTCAATCTAAATTCACCAATAATCATATATGGAAGTCTATTCCCAGAAATTACATGATAATAAATAAATTTAAAAACCTTAACTGGTGTTGACCGAATCAAATTTATTTTAATGATTTTCGATACATCAATATATTGTATTTTGATCTGATATGAAATCATCAATTATATATTTCACAAAGGAGTTATATAATTTGACAAGTTTGGAAAGAAAGTCTTCTAGCCTATTATTCCGTATAAATTGACATTATCGGTTCAGAAATCGTTAATCATGACATTGCGATGGTGATCCTGAATATTACAATTTAATTTGTCTTCGGATTCAGTGGAACGTAGGGGTTCGAGCCATCATCTCATAACCTGAATAAATGGCAAGCCTCTCAATATTGAGTAAAGCGTTATATGTATCATCATTTGGTATTACTGAAGAGCACAGCTAGTTTAGCCTCTTCGAAAAGCTGTCTTTTGATAAATTGATATTCTCAGAAGCTTTAAGTTGAAAAGATGTGTTCTCATCAGATTTTCTTTCAAAATTCTCTGAAATAAGAGTTTTTAGATCAAACTCCGAATCTGAATCCATTGAACAGTCATGAATTGAAATTTCCGATTCAAGGACATCAAATTCTATTTTTTAATTAGATTTCATTGAATTATCATTCGATAGTCGATCATTTGAACCGAACTTTAAATCATCCCCTAATTTAACCTCAATAAAATCTTCGATATTAGACTGTTCTAGAATCTCATCACATTCCTCTACAACAGAAATGTCTTTCGGAGATGGCTTTTTGCCTAAGTTTTTTTTAATTCAACGACTTGTTTTGAAGGTTTTCTTAGCAACTCTTCGGGATTCCGATTCATTTTTTCTGATAGCCTTATTCGTATCTTGATCATATGTTTTCTGAATATCCATAGATTTGAAAGCAGAACTTTTTAGATCAATGTGCTGATGATGATTTTCTAAGTTCATTTCAGAATTTTGAAATATCTAAGATAATTTCTCATTAATATTCTCCCCTGATCGCCTGTTCAGGATTCAATTCGGAATGATGCAAGGCTTCATTGTCCTGGCTAAGCTGTGGCCATGAAAGTGTATTTTCACTATGAAGTTTTCTCGAGTCTCCTATAAACGTTGCATCTTGAGAAGACATGGCTGTGGTTCTACTAAATTTAAAATGGTAGAACACGCTACTAAAAGTAATTAATTTTTTCATGGATGCAATTTCTGAAAATTTTTAATGAAAAAAAATAAAAGCACTGATTTCAATTTCATAAGTCTTCAACAGCGGAATTCCATTGTTTTTATGTTCTCTAAACTCTTATAGAAATTTAGGTAATTAATCAAAAGATCTTGATGATCAATAATGAAAATTATAAATGAAAAATAAGAAAGCTTCTAAAGCAAATTTATTTTAAAACAGAGATAGTATTACACAGACAATACATTGTTTTAGAAGCTTATGGCTTATACATTTTAAATATTAATGCTATTATATTTTCAAATACACTTCATTGAAGATTCTTAAAATATTAATTTAAAAAATGAATTATTTTTGATGCAAGGTCATGATTTTTTCTAATGTGATGACTTAGGAGGAATGGTTCATTAGTGTTGTAAGAAACATTTTTTTGAGATTGAAATTTAATCGAGAGTAGAAGCATACATCCTTTCAGGTGTATTTTTGAGGCGTTCTCGAACATTTGAAATTCTACAAGAATTACAAGATATTTGTCGTGGTGAAATTATAGCTTGAAGAATAGTAACATAGAATCATTTAATTGAGAATTCAAAATTCAAGTGATTAAATTAATCGCCAAATTCAATAAAATTTAATACATAAATATCAGATAAATAAGTAAGTGATCCAATCAGGAAACCTATATATTAGTTAATTAAATTGTTCTTTTAACAACAAGATGCATGAGCAAATACAACTGATAGTTAAGAAATTCCGGTTGACACTTATGGTGATTCAACCATGCATCAAATATATTAAAGTAGTAAACATAAGAGGAATCCCTTAAATGATTAATCAGTTTCAAAATTTAGCATAAGTAAATAAATGATTTTTCATTCAAATTTTATTACATAGATCTTTTTGGAAAGAATATCGATAATATATTTAAAGTCCTGTAAAGTAATTTTCGAGCTTAAATCAGATGAATTAAGATACGAAATTTGGAATCCCGAGTTTTTTATCAACTTATCTGACAAAGTTTAAAGTATCTAGTGGAAGATTGAATTTGTAAATTGCTAAGATCAGAAACAGCACTTCTTTGGACACTATTTATTTGATGCTTTCACAACCAATAGTTACAATCGAATTATGAATTGATACTTATCATTCTAATAATCATATCCTTTTAAAAGCGTTGTAACGAATTATTAGATCTAATATGTGAATACCAAATCACAGTTAATAAATAATGTCTTTAGAAAATACAGTCCCTCGCCTTGAAATAGTTAATTATACCTTTTCTTATTGGCAATTGACTCTTGTATGATCACAATATTCTTGAGCCAATTAAACCATCTTTATTGTTAAAGAAGGTGTTTGTCCTGAAATAGATGACTATAACCTTCTCGTTGTTGCCCGGACAAGAAGTACACTTGTACGTGTAAAACTTAAAATAGCTTCTAAGCACAAACAAACCCCCGAAAAAGGGGGATAAAGACCACAAAGTGCCTATGATCTTGACAGTCGGTTAAAACCTTGTCTGGCCGAGACACTGCACTTCCAGGTATTTTTTTATTAATTCACTTTTCAGAATCAACTTCACAATCGGTCAATTAATTTCATGGCTCAGAAAATATTTCAATCTTGTCGGAATCAAAATGCAGTCTCATCTCTTGATCGATACTTCCGGGACACAGCCAATGCTCCGAGAATTTAATCTTTATTACTAAAGATTCAACACACAGATCATTCTTTCATTTTAACTCTTCTTTTCATGATTCAGGTTTCATTTATGATTGCTTTAATTAAGAAAGTGAAGAATTTCTATCAAGAAATGTGCTTAAATTAATAGTATCAAATACAAACAATCTTTGCAACCTGATACATTCAGATATAGACAATCTTTGTAACATGATACACTCAAATATAGACAACCTTTGTAACATGATACACTCAAATATAGACAATCTTTGTAACATGATACATTCAAATCTGCTTCGATTACCAATTTCATTTGAGGCATTGCTTTATATCACATATACATAATAGAAGCGGTTAATTAATAATTATGACACAGTTCCAACTTTTACATGATCACTTAAATCACATCTTCAATTATAATTTTGTTTCAAGACTAAAACAATAAATATTATTTTTAATTCTCAGGTTATGAATGACTTCATACAAAGATTAATCAAAAAAGAAGAAGACGCTAGAAATTCTATATCTCTTTCTTTTGAACTAAAGGAACAAATGAAACGACAAGCCCTTCACGATGCAGCGATGGAACTGTCCTTGATTGAATCAGAACACAGTCAAAAGCTTGAAAATCTGAGAAGTGAAAATAAAACTAAGCTCAACAACGTTAAAAATAGCTTGGCAAGTGAATTTAAAGGTTCGAAGAAGAGCTTGGAAACAGGGAATTTGGAAAGGGAAATCGAGGAGATTGTGTTAAATATTTTAGGTGAGGAGGAAGAGACTGTAGAATGAAAAAGAAAGCACATGACTTAACAAATATAATAATTGGGAAATGTCTAATTAGTATGCCTAAGGCAAGCTTCCAATATTATTTCATATCAGGTAACCTTAAATCTTGTCAGTGATTCCCAAGTGACTAAATAAATTCTTTATGAAAACATTCCAGATTCAACAAATTAACTCTATACTTTAAAGAAATAAAGACAATGAGATTCTAATCTTCGTATCATATTTAAAAGTAAAAATCTTTCTGAAGATTGATTATTTGCTCATACAAGCTCAGTCAAAAAAACTTCAACTTCTTAAATGCCAAAGCTCGTAGATCAATAAGAAAAGCAGGTTCAATCCTACGTAGACATTATTTAGCAAATAAAGCACCAAAAATTTTCATGATTTTTATTTAATTAACTGTTTAAGTCAAATTATTAATATTTACCATTCAAACAGACATCTTTAACTCATCCTTGTAGTAGGAAGGTCTAATTAAACAAGACTCGAACTAAATACCTCGTCTCAATTACCATCAATAAGGAAAACAGTTGTTTTCAATATTATGTCCTGATCCTGAAGTACTTTATTACACCATGGTAGACAAGATAGATACTACGCGCATTTATAGACCATATTATCTTCTTTCTGATCTGTTTCAGTTAAATTTAGTTCCAAAATGCTACTTTCTATTTCTCAATTCCAAGACCTTTTTCTGCTGAATATATTTTATAGAAAAAAAAAGCGAAACAACTAGAAACGCCTGTTTCTCTGCAGAAATAAATTTTAAAGCTTCTACTGAGATCATGAGCACTCAACACAAATTCTAAGCCCCTTCTTATCCATGCAGCTTATGCATATACTCTTTTATAGAAGTTGTTGTATTCAACATCCTTTAGACCGAAATAGACCAGAAGTATCGTTGTACCGAATCCCCAAAAGACATAAGTTTGTATGCCACAATAATGTTGTTTCGCATTCCATTTATCAGCAGAGCAATCTCTCATCGCTTCCATTAAGCTTTGATAAATCTTATTTACCGTGTTTAATAAGACTATTAAGTTTCCCATGAATACCAAATTTATACAGCTATATAAATCATAAAAAAATAACCCCATTCAATTATGATGAAATAAAAACAATAAAACAATCCTAGGAATTGTTTGAGGATTACAACCTCAAAACATTTATGCACAAAGCCATTTAAATTGACTTTTTTAGAGGTGTTTTTATTTTAATTGCTTATATAGTTAGTTAACTAACAAAGCAATTTCTGGGCAGAATCTGTTGTGAGACGAATGACTGTAGCCTTTTTGTGGTTGCCCGGATAAGTAACACACTTATGTGTGTGAAACTAATAAAAGTTGACATCAGAACGTCACAGCCAGCCGACTCATAAAAAGAAAACTCCGAAAAATGGGGAGGTGGACCGGTAGCGTGTACACGTGAGCGGCATTGATAAAAAAGTGATTGCTTGAAGTTCGAAAGAATGGGCTTAGGATTTGTTCTAGGTGCCCAGGACCTCAGTAGGAGGTTTAAAATTTCCTCTTAACGAGACACAAGGGTTCCTGGTTAATAAATCCCGTTTTTTTTTTGAATGAACATTTCGTCAAAATCAACAAATTTAATTTCGATATGGATTGAATCTTCTTGCTTTGTCTATTTCCAGTCCAGTTTTTTCTGGCTTGTTAGATCCTAAAGAAATATAATTTAAATTAAGCTGCGGAAAAAAAGTAATTGGATGAGGCAGAACGAGTAAATGATCTTCATTGACAAAAAGGGGAAGACCTGAAAATTCAGCACACTTTTCAAAATAATTATTTGTTAGTTTAAACAAAGATGTATTTATGGATACAAACAAAGAATCGATTGAAAAACAGGTGAAATTTACAGACCTAACTGGAATATAAAGACAGGAATTAAAATCATTCTGAATAAGCATTAATGAAGTAGAAGAGAACAAAGCCAAACTTGACTCTGACACACAAAAGGAGTAACACTCAGGAACAGCTATTTCCTTTATGATCTCTCCCTGATAATTAAATATAGTTAGAAGATCTCCCACACTAAAAACATATTTACTGTTCATGGATATAAAAGAAGATTTTATTTCCTTTGTCCATTCATTATTGAAATTTAAAGAATTACCGTTACTGAGAATGAAGTTGTTTGAATGAAAGTCTCCCATTGAAGCCTTTTTATCATCCCGAAATTGAAGGGTCTCCGAAGTTGAGTCGTGTTGTTTTATTATTATTTTATTTGATAATTCTGATTTCACAGACAAAATGTATCCGAATTTATTAAAGCAAAGAAGAGTTGTGTCATCCACTGTGTTTTGATTCTTTATTGTTTCTTGTGGTTCATCAAGTAATTTGAAAGCACCTCTTACGCTAAGCTTCGTTGGAGATTTCTCCTCAGACTCTTCTAGGAGTCTTGATCTTCTCCTAGAGGAATACTCCTCTTCCCCTTCCGAATAGTCATAGTCCTCCGACTCATCCCTTACACTTGACTTAGTCTCAACGTACTTTTCCCTGTGTATTATTTTATTTCTCTTTGGTTGATTCCTTATTCTCTTCTCCTCCTTGAAATCCTTGTTATCGTATTCTTCCCCTTGAATCTTCTTCTCAATAATATTTAGTTCTTTAAATAAAATGTCTTCCAATTCTATGTCTTCGAGATAACACTCTTCCAATAAAATGGATCCATTTTCAAAGTAAAGCAATTTACAGTAATCATCCTTGGAGACTACAACAAAATCCTTGGAAAAGGTGTGAAACTTTTCATTTCCCAGGGAGTCGTAACACGAGATACCCTTTTCTGATTTGATAAATATTAAGCCTCCTTTTGGACTAAAAACCACATCGAGGATATCCTGAGAGGAAGAGAAAAGGAAGCCGAAAGCTTCCTTTGTTTTGGCAAACAGCTGATTTTTCGAAGAACAAAAAATGTATTTGCTGTAAAAAAGAAGAGGATCTTGAAAATCAAATGATTTCAGATCTGGATAGAAAGTGACTTTGTTTCTGTAATCTGACACAAATATCTTGCTTCCGTCACTGACTAAAGAAATTATTGGACCAGTGTGAACAAAAGTATTTACAAGCTTGAAAATGTGGGTGTTGTATGAATAAACATGAATAGTTCCATTCTCCAAACCTGCATACACATAAATTCCCCATAAAAACAAAGAAGAAATTTTCTTGGTTGGTGTCTGTATTCTTTCATCCTTTAACAGATTAAGACAAATTAATTGGGAATCCTCTGCATAAAATAATAAATTATTAGACAGGGCGAAAGCAGAGGAAGAAGATTTGAAGGATTTAAACAAATTCAGAGTCTTTAAATCATAAATTAAGAATTCCTGATTTGTGAAATGAACGACAAAATTTTGGGACGATTGAATTCTTTTCATGGGCAAATTGTATTAAAGAAAGAAAAACGATAAATTCAAAGTTATTACAATAAGATCTCTGATATTGTATTTTCCCTTTATTTTATTTACTATTGTTTTTTTCCTTTCAGTTTTTTTTACAACTTTTTTTTGTAGAATAAAAATTTTTCTTTATGCCCCAATGGGTGTCAACACAAGCGGTCACACGAAACACACCAAGACAGGCGGATTACTGGGAAGATTCTCTAAGAAAAGAAAGAATAGAATGGGAAGACAGCCAAGTAACACCATAGTTGGGTTAGAGAGAGTCACTGACGTTAGAGTCAGAGGTGGAAATATCAAGCACAGAGCTTTGAGACTCAACGCTGGTACTTTCGAGTTTGTCTCTGGAAATTTCAAGTCTGAGACAAAAATTGAACAAGTCGTGTATCATCCTTCATCCAACGAGTTAATGAGAACAAACACTTTGACTAAGAGTTCTGTTGTCAAGATCGAATCAAAGCCATTTGTCCAGGAATTGAAGAAATGCAACCTTGAAAAAATTGATCCAGTTTTACTTTCTATGGCTGATAAGGGATTCCTCCTTGCCATTCTTACTTCCCGTCCAGGACAGGAAGGTGTTGCCAACGGCTACATGCTTCAAGGTAAGGAACTTGAATTTTATCAAAGCAAGCTGAAGAAAGGCCATACAATCTTTTAAAATAAAGACTTTATTTAATTTTTAAAATAAAATAATTTTAAGCTTAATTTTCAAATTTTGACAGGATTTGTTTATGCATTTTTTAAATTTAAAAAAGAATTTATTGCTCTTGGGTGATCTCCACAGGAATTCCTGTGTGGATCTCGTCCTGTGTTTCAAGCTGGGATTCGAACACCAGTTCAGATCTACAAATCGGGCATGAAATTTCTCTTTCACACCATGAATTTAAGCACACCGCGTGGAAAACGTGTCCACATTTTAACTTCTTTCCGTGATTTATTGTCTCTGTGCAAATGGCACAGTCTGCATCAATTTCGCTGGTTTCTATTGTCTCAAGATCTTTCAATAATTTCATGTATTTTCTAAATAAAATCACATCTTTTCTCAGTGCCATGCAACTAGCTATCACTGACTTTAGGCAGTTGTAAAGAAACTTCTTTGTAACCGCCATTTTGGCTATGAACCAGAGGAATGCCAATGACTTGTTTGAGTGGTAGAATATATTGATTAAATGAACATAGAAAGTCCTTTTTGCTTCTATTTTGAAAAAGTTTAAAAATAATAAAAACTGTGTTTTCATGATAACGATAATGACAAGGAAATATTCTAAAGAAAACAAAATGGAAATTAAATTTTGGGAATTGAAGTGATGGATGAAGAGGTAAAGAGATGAGAGGTAGAAGAAAAAAGAACCGTACAGCATGGGTAGATTGTGTTTTTTCATTACTTTAATTTCGATGGACCAAGCGAAGGACTTAAAGGCGTAGAGTGTGGCTATTGGGACCAAGGAACGCAGTGACAGCGAGGACGAGAAGTGTCCTACTATCATCATAAGATCAGATGCAACATCGTAGACCTTGTCATGGAACAGAGTCACCTCGCTGGCATCCAACTCCGTTAAGCAGGCAGCGCTAATCCAAGACAAAGTAGAGAAAATCAAATGACAATAAAATAAATTATGGTTCAAGTGGAGGAAGTTATTGGAAACAACAAAGGAGAATGTCTTGAAAAAAGAAAACTCAGGAGTGAGAATACAAATGGAACAGGCAAGGAAAAGGAAGTGAGAAAGCAGATATTTCAAGTTAAATCCCATGGGTAAAATAAATAAGTAAATAATAAAACATGACTAGAATATCTAAGTCAAAGCGTATTAGACAGACATGAAATGAAAGGGAAACTGAAATATTTATCTGGAAGCAGTCGGTTCTGCTTTAAATATTAAAGTCTTTAAGATTGATAATGGGAAGTACAAGGAAATCCTCAGTACACAATGTCATATATCCTGACGGGAAAAGTGATGATATTCATCTATAATCTAACTGTTTAGAACACATTGATACAAGAATGTTGAGAGGGGTGAGAAATGAGCATCCAAATAAACTTGATCAATTTGATAGATTAAAATGAGTAATGAAATTTGTTAAGTATGTATTATTCAATCTAAATTATTTTGGGAAGAAACTCTCCTGCATCAATTACTATAATGAAAACCATAGTATTTAAGATACTAATCTCCTTCGTCGGGTGGTTGGTTGCTTTTTACACGTAAACTAACTATCCTAAACTTCAGGACAGCCGACTATTATTATTAGTAATTATAATGACCCCTGATGAAAGAAGAACAATGCATGCTTGGCCGTGGTTTTTATCATTTGCTTTTAAACTTCACACTACTGCGCTAAGGAGGCCAACACCAAGTATTATGTTGTAAGGTAGTTTTTAAATACAAAAATATTATATATGGGAAATATAAGAATACAGGCTAGAGTATGGCAGTTTTTAAATTAATCATTTCGGCAGGATTTATTTTCTGTCCTTGACTAGATTCAAATGAGATAAATTCAAATATCTTCTCAGATCCAATGCATCGTAGATACATATATACATATACCAAGATTGCAATGTAGCACAATGATGTGATCTCAAAAGGAATTACAACTGTATAAATGCATTGGTCATTGTGATAATCATCACTCTCTTGAGTGGAATTCTCTAAATTCTGAATTTATAGTTCTATCGGAACTTCGGATAATAATGAAAAATTTGAGGCTCGGGTTCGAATCCCGTTGTATGAAGTAGAAAAGTCACTACTTAACTACAAAGTGGCAGGTCGAAAAAAAATCCTTGTAGAGGATTGTGTCCTAGGCTAAATAGACTTGCAAGGCTTTAAAATGTATTGAATGGAAAAGTTTGAAAAGCAGACGATGACGTTGAAGCACAAACATGCATTGCTTCTTGTGTCTCCAGTAATCAAAACTTGTCAGGGTAGAATGGGATCGCAGTTACTGCAGGTCCCCAGATTTTAGCATGGTGAGTTTATGTGTAAAAAGCGGGTTATTAACCATGCAACGGAAATATTGGCGTGTTTAATATTAGAGTTTTTTTTGTAGTTCCATCAGCCTATCTTACTACTTTTCTTGCTATATCATTGAAACTTCCTCGGAATATGAACAGGTGAGTGAATACAGGAAAGAGAGGGGCATTTTCAGAAAATGGCAAATCCACCAATCAGCTTCAAGATTCGCCAAACCTCTATAAATAAAATTATTATACGTGTATAGTAAATCTAATAGTAAATCATGGTTGGTTCAGAGTACGAATTTATTTAATGGGTAAATCTAATGATTATGGATTATTCTTTGATTGATTTCGTGTCGATTCTTGGTTAGTTCAGAGTATATTTATCCTTTTCTAATTGTGCACTAATGGCTGATGATACTCCAGATCCCGAGTCAACAGATACATTTCTTAGAAATAGCCGACAGTTGATTATAGATTAATTGGGATCAATAACTCTGCTACAGTGTCTTCACTTTGTCCATAAGGAGTCCAATCTCGATATATACTAGCTGAATTGAATTAAGATTATATAAAAATCTGGGTTGTTTGATATGTAAACTTGGTTTGGCTCTTAGATCTTTAACTTTGATCTAACTTGACAGAATCTGTCGTGAGACAGATGACTGTAGCCTTTTCGTGGTTGCCCAGATAAGTAACACACTTATGCGTGTGAAACTAATAACAGTTTATATCAGAACATCACAGCCTCCTCATAAAAAGAAAAATCCGGAAAAAGGGGAGGTGGCGTGTGTGTGTGCGGCATGGATAAAAAAGGGCTTGCCAGAAGCTCGAAAGAGTTGGCTTAGGATTTGTTACAAGTGCTCAGGACTTCGGTAGGTGCTTAAAATTTCCTCCTATAAAGGCACTGGTGCTTCTAGTTGTTTCGTTCTTTTTAACCTTGATCGAACCCGTTTTTATGATTTTCGATTTGCAGTGTATGGTCGGAATCAAACTTTTCAAGAGACTGAGCTATACTAAAAAAAGTGAAACAACTAGAAAGAGCTGTGCCTTTATAGGAGGAAATTTTAAAGACCTACTGAGATCCTGGGCACTTGGAACAAATCCTAAGCCCACTCTTTCAGCTTCGGGCAAGCCCTTTTTTAACCATGACGCTACCGGCCCACCTCCCCTTTTTTCGGGGGTTTCTTTTTATGAGTCTGTTGTGACGTGACGTTCTGATACAAACTGTTATTAGTTTCACACACATAAGTGTGTTACTTATCCGGGCAACCACGAAAAGGATACAGTCATCCGTCTCACGACAGATTCTGCCCGGTAAAAAAGGGCTTATCTAAGTGTCAATAGAGCGGGCTTAGGATTTGCTTTGTTGGTTCAAGACCTCAACAGAAGGTTTAAAAAATCCTCCTGCTGAGGCACAAGGGCTCCTAGTTAATAAATCTCGTTTTGTATAAAAAAAAAGTAAATTTCTTCATATTGCTAAAATATACTAAAAAGATAGGAATTGAGCCTAAAGTCGAAGCGTACATCCAGTTAATCGTACTCAAGAAGACTCTGGAGCATCGAAGAGGCGAACAGTCATGTGAGTCCTGATCAGTTAGTGCATAGATCATTGGATGTATACAAGAGACTTAACACGAAATCAAACAAAGACAATTGATAGTTGTTAGATTACCCATTAAACAAATTATTGGTCATATTGCTATGAAACCGATTTCTTGGACATACAAAAGTCAGATTTCCGCTTAGAGTTTTTCTTCTAATTCTGTTCTACAAACCTACCCTCCTAATGCGCTCAGTTAGTGAGATATTTTTTATGGAAAGTAAAAATTTATTATGAATAAAATTATTACTTCCGGTATCAATATCACAGCGAACGATCATACGCCAATAGATATTTCCATGCTAAATAACTATTCAGCCAATTTGAACATATTTAATTAATCAGAAACTTGTAAAGAATTCATTCAAATGAAGAAAACATTTATTTTCTTCGAAGAAAAATTAAAATTATTATAGCATGAGATGATAAAAGAACAATAAACAAATCTCTATCCTGATAGTTTTTAAATTTAAGATTTAATATATAGGTATATATAAAATATTTTCAAGAATTCTGGTTTATTCGATCAATTTGTTATAGTTGAAATTAACTAGGAATAATTATGTCTGTGTCTTTGATTTCTATAGGCTTAATGCCAGGTTTTGTTTGAGGAAGTATCTCTTCCAGCTCGGATGCCAATTTAGGACTAAATTCCTTTATACTGTCAGGCTCGGATGCCCATTTGAATATCACTATGCAAGAGTAAAAAGATCTAAAGAAAAAGGCAAGGAAAATAAAAAAATAACACGGCCAATGCTCAAGCACTAATTTAGATAGTGTATATGGCATTTTAAATAAAGTCAAGATTGTTAAACATCTAAGGAATGTTCCCGATAATAAACCATAGAATAATTTGGCATGTCTACTACATTCTAACGAATTTGAATCGATAGAATGTGATCCTTTGACAGAATCAAGATAGTTTGTCTTATTGAGAGCCAAGTATTGGAATGTAAAAGGATTTTCATATTTGATAGCATCCTCTAAAACACTGGCTAAAGGTTTCATAAACAAAGCTATTATCATGACAAGTAAGTTTCTCTTTCTTTGCTCGTCTTGATTTTTATTAATTAAATTAGATAATTGCCCAATAAATATCAAAGGAGATACTAAAAAATTCAGTGAAATTGAACCTTAAGATCTGAAAGCATCAAGAAACTCCCAGAAAATGTTGCAGGTTTCTAAATCAATGGTTTTAAACATAATATTTGAAGCGAACACATCATTAAAAGTGAAAATTATTCCAAAGAGTCCCAAATTGATGAAAATCGTGACAATACTAAAAAATTTCACATATATATTTTTATAATACAGCACGAAACTGTTATATGTAAGCAAATGCATAAGATAACATTCAAATAGGCATAAACAAAGGACAAGAAGCAGATTTTTCAAATTTATTTTTAATGCTAATCCTATAAAAGCGGACAATTCTTTAAAGTTCTTAACCATTTTATAGATCATATAACAAGACAGAATCAATGAAGCTGAGTGTATTACAGCTAATAAGCAACGCAGTCCAATATCGTATCTAATATCAAGTATACTGATATATAAACCAATAAGATCCATAATGGAAAGTATAGCGAAAATTATGATATAAATATTCATGTGAAGCTTGGGGAGAGTAGTAAGAATCGGAATAACAATGGAAATTAGTATAGAAAAAACCCAATGTAAATTTAAAAGATCTCGATCATCTGGCTTGACAAATAAAAATCTACGATCAGCAATTTCGGTGGACGATTTTTCTCTTAGAACATAAATAGTACTTATAAAAAGTACGTATATCGCCACAATGATGAATGAACGCATGTCCGTGAATTTTCTCTTCCAGAATTGAGATTGTGATGGTTGGTCTGTGGTTGAATCCATGAGGAAATAAAGTACAAAAATTCGATTAAAAATTTTCAGAACAATTCAATGAAAATTAAATTCTCCTTAGAAAATTTTGAGGGGAATAAGTAAACAAAGAGATCTATTAAAACAGGTATATAACAAAACTATATTGCACGATTAAAGGTTATAGAAAATGTAATTATTTGATAAAAGTTTAATAATAGCATTCAATTAATTTATTTTCAGGAGAAAATTTTTGTAGCACAAGCATGAGAAGAATCAGAATCACTTTTAGAGAACAATAAAACAGTATTATGCAACTTTTTATTCTTTATGATGGTTAAGAAGAACTGGCATCCTCATCTTAAACACAATTAAGACATACACAATAAAGCTGTCTAACCAAATAGGCTCAAAGAAAAACTAATCTATTGATTTGTATATTATAAAGAATGTAGATGTTGGATGGCAAATACATAAAATTGAAGTATAATATATTTTTTCTTTTTTTTTTGCGCCTAAGGAGAGAGAATCTTCCAAAGCCACCATTTGGGTAGTGTGAGGTTTTTACTGACTAAAAACTCTCCTTCATGACTACGGCTCTGATAGATCCACCATACCCCTGTGACCTTGGTTCGAGAATATAATCTAGAAGCTTTATGAAATTACGTATCATAATGTAATTACTCAAAAATTGAATTTTGACATCGATATCTTTGGTGACATCTGTTTTTCATAGGCAACCAATGGTTACAATCAGTTATTATTGGTTCGGTAATTATATTTAATGTGCCAATTGAAATGTGATTACATATTTATCATTTCAGTAATCATATTCTTTTGGCAAAACCTACACTAGATTATTAGATCTAAGATACAAAAAAAAAGGAATTAATTTTCACTATATTTCTATAGCTAGTGTGTGATCGATGAAAACCTTATTGTCAAACGGATTGCTAAAAACTCCATTTGGATGGAAGAAACTTGGCCCAGAACAAGCAAGATCGGAAAAACACTCGGCGGATCGCTCTAAATTCAGGACTAAGCCCTATAATACCCTGGCGGGCTTCGATAACTAGGAGCAACATATGTGTTTTAAACCCAAAGTGGAATGGCTTTTTGTCCATTGATATATAAGCACTTTTTAAACCATCCTGCATTTTGAAACCAAACACCACACAGGACTCCTATGTGTCGTAAACATTACACCTCTACCTCCTAAGTAGTGGCAGCAGATTTATTTTTCAAATTCATAAAATTTTCACAAGGAATTGAGAAAAAGATTGACAATCTCTTATGAAAGCACCAATTTTCAGCACTATAAAGTGTTTATTATACCACAAGTCAGTATGAAAATACTTTCCTTTCTTGCTCTAGTTTAAAGTCATCTCGGACCCAACATAAATCTTCAATTTCTTGTGGATCTAAGATACAAATTTAAAATCATATTTAATAAATAATGTCTTTAGCAAAATATTATTTCTCGTCTTGACAAATAAATTTATTATAAATGATTTCTTTACGAAAGAATTTATTTAATGGATAATCTAATAATTATCAAACACTCATTGATTGATTGATTCCGTGTTAAGTATCTTGTCTACACCCGATGATCTGTGCACTACTGCCCAAGACACACATGGTTGTACATCTCTTCGATGTCCCGAATGATTTCTTCACTAGGATTAATTTATAGTAGATAAAGCAAAAGAAAATATGCAAAAACCTGAAATTCATATTGTTATATAAGCCGAAGACATTTCATATATTTAAGAAGAAGATTGCTTAAATACATAAATGCAAATGATTTATAGCAACTATTCCTCTTCCGAAAAGAATTGTATTAATCAACACCTCTTCAGCATGAGTTGTTCATATTAAAAAAAAACGAAATTTATTCAACTAGAAGCGCCTGTGCCTCTATAGGAGGAAAATTTAAATCTCCTACTGAGGTCCTAGGCACTTGGAACAAATCCTAAGCCCACTCTTTCGAGCTTCCTGCAAGCCCTTTTTTATCCATGCCGCTCCGGCACACACGCATGCATTCATCCGGGCCCACCTTCTCTTTTTTGGGGGTTTTTCTTTTTATGAGTCGGCTGGCTGTGACGTGACGTGACGTTCTGATATAAACTGTTATTAGTTTCACACACATAAGTGTGTTACTTATCTGGGCAGCCACGAAAAGGCTACAGTCATCCGTCTCACAACAGATTCTGCCCAGATTTAGAGTGATCCGTTGAGTGTTTTTCCAATCTTGTCTGGGCCGAGTTTCCTCCATCCCTTGAGGGTGGAGTTTTTAGAAACCAGTTTGAGAATAAGGTTTTCACCGATCACTCATTAGCTATAGCAATATAGTGAAAATAAATTACTTTTTTTTATAAAAACTTTTCCGAAAAATTGAATGAGAATATAATTCTCCTTAGAAAATTTTGAGAAGAATAATTAAACAAAGAGATCTATTAAAACAGGTATATAACAAAACTCCATTGCACGATAAAAGGTTATAGAAAATGTAATTATTGGATGAAAGTTTAATAAAAACATTCAATTAATTTATTTTCAGGAGAAAATTTTTGTAGCACAAGCATGAGAAGAATCAGAATCCCTTTTGAGAACAATAAAACACTATTATGCAATATTTTATTCTTTATGATAGTTAAGAAGAACTGGCTTCCTCATTTTAAACACAATTAAGACATACACAATAAAACTGTCTAATTAAAAAGGATCAAATAAAAAGCACGAATTTATTTAATGGGCAAATCCAATAGTTATTCTTTGATCGATTCCATTTCGATTCTCTTATATATGCCTGCTGATCTAAGCACTAACTGCTCAAGAGTCACATGGTTGTCCGCCTCTTCGATACCCGTTGTCTTTCAAATGAAATAGACACCAAAGTCTTCTTGAGTACAATAGACTAGATGTACGCTTCGACTTCAAATTAATTTTTTACTTTTATTAATTTATAGTTGATGAATCAAGTGAAAATATACAAAACCTGAAACTCATATTGTTATATAAGCCGAAGACATGTCATATAGTTACGAAGAAGATTTTAGAAATATGTTAATGCAAATGATTTATAGCAACTATTTCTCTTCCAAAAAGAATTGCATTAATCAACATCTCTTCAGCATGACTTGTTCATATTAAAGTAGTGAAAATCTTGAAAGAAAATTATATAATCAAAACATTATGAATAAAATAATTTATTAAAATTGATATGACACCAACAATATGAATATATAAAAGTCAGATTTCTCCTTAAAAACACACACACTTTCCCCTTTAATACAGACCTATTTTCCTGGTGGGCTTTGTCTAAATTAGGCACTTCTCTTATAGTAGCAGTTCATTATGAATAAGAATATTATCTAGGATTTTATAACAAGCTAGTAATCACACACCAAGTC
>JBAMBD010000510.1:0-68892 GCA_037043625.1 Drosophila melanocephala | reverse complement strand
CAGCCCTTTCGTAAAAAAAGGGATAATCTGGCACCAAGATAAGCAGGATATCCACTGTCAGCTGGCATCTCTCCCAACCTACCTGATATCTCCCTAAGGGCTTCAGCCCATCTGGAAGTGGAATCTGCCAGCATAGACACATGCTTACCTTGGTCCCTTAAGTACTCAGCAATGGTT
Source organism: Drosophila melanocephala (assembly GCA_037043625.1). Taxonomy (NCBI): domain Eukaryota; kingdom Metazoa; phylum Arthropoda; class Insecta; order Diptera; family Drosophilidae; genus Drosophila; species Drosophila melanocephala. The sequence goes on along the minus strand of JBAMBD010000510.1, from coordinate 68,715 downwards.
ATTCCACAATAAATTGATGCCTCCCTGGCGGCTACTGGCATGTTTGATGTGTTCGCTATCAGAACAGTCCTCTTCATTATGCTATGTCCATTTTCCATATATAACTTCGGGAAATCCATTAAAACCTCACTCATTTCATTGCCTCTTTCACCACATCCAACATAAACAATGGCATCAGAGTTAGAGTACTTTGATAAAGACTGTGAAATCACTGTCTTCCCACAGCCAAAGGCACCAGGAATAGCTGTTGTTCCACCTTGTATGCAAGGGAATAAAGAATCCAATGCTCTTAGACCTGTAAATAACTGAGTATCTGGAGAAATCTTTTCCGAATGCGGCCGTGGAACCCTGACAGGCCAGATATGAAACATCTTTACTTCTATTTTTTCATCACCATTCATTATTTCACAAATTACATCTTCAACTTGGTGATTACCTTCGCTTATGAATGATATCTGTCCCCAAACACCAGGTTTGATTAAAATATTACTCCTTATTAATTCATTCTCCATAACGTAGCCAATGATGTCACCCGAACTTACGTTATCACCCTGCTTTCTCGTTGGGATGAAATAGTAAATATCGTTCCTGTTCAAAGAAGGAATATTTATTCCCCTTGGAATGTAAATACTCTTAGATTGTGCTTTGATTTCATTTAAAGGTCTTTGAATGCCGTCGTAAATGCTTTCGAATAAGCCAGGGCCAAGCTCGGCGCAAAGCGGCATACGCGTCCTGACTATAACGTCACCAACACACAGTTCAGCCGTTTCTTCGTAAACCTGAATGGTCACGCGATCATTATCGATACGAATGATCTCACCCATTAACTGCAGATAACCAACCCTAACTAGCTCATACATTGCACAACCGCTTAGATTATACCCAATCACGACGGGGCCACAGATGGAATGGATTCTGCCTTGATCTGACTCAACTTGATTAATTTCTATATTCTCCAATATTTCCTGAACCAAGGTCATGGTTCAGATTAAATCTGAGAATAAAAATAGAAGTTTCAAGATTGTTTCAAAATAGTAAGGTACCAGTTAAGAAAATACGATTGAATTAATATATCTATACTTGCTTTTTTCTATCTACCACCATCTTGGTAATTAAATAAATAAAAATTACCTGTAAAACAAAACATTAGTCAATTAATAGATCACCACCTACTTTTTCAAGTATCTACCACCATCTTGGTGATTAAATAATTAAAAATTGCCTGTAAAACCAACTAACTGATAAAAAAGATATATATATCAATAATTATCCACCTACTTTTTCAAGTATCTACCACCACCTTGATGATTAAATAATTAAAAATTACCTGTAAAACAAAACATAAGTCAATTAATTTATTTAGATCCCCACCTACTTTTTGGATTTTTTCTGTATCTACCACCATCTTGAGGTTTACTATGTGAAGAATAATTAAAACTGGAATTTACCTGTAAAACTTCCCTCCACGCACTTGAAACAAAATCCGCGTATTTGGGGTCGGAAATCCAAATACAAATTCTAAAATTGGATTTCTCAGCAAAAGTGCACCCGTTGACACCGTTAAGGTTGAGGGAAGTCAAAATTAAAGTTTTAGCCCAAACTTCATTTATAATGTCTTTTTGCGACATAGGGATGTCATAAAACAATTCTTCCCCCATACAAATTATTTGCATCCTCCCACATCGGCATAATGCCTTCTTTGAAGTAAAAAACGTCTGTGCAAGTTTCTAAACCGGTGGCTTTTACAATGTCTAAGGACGACAAGAGTTGGGGAACGCTATTTATTGTTCCAATATTTTTAATGGCATCAGCCCAAGATTTTGTTGGTTCAGCTGACATTTGATAAAAACAATAAGAAGATTTCATGATGCGGCTTGAAAATTTTTAAATATGATCAGAACGGCCAATTAAACCGACTAAATTGAAACAACGGAAACAATCTTTACAAATTAAAAATGAAATTAAAGGATTTATTTAATGGGTAAATCTAATGATTATCGATTATTCTTTGATTGATTCTCTTATCCATGCACACTGATCTAAGCACTAACTGCTAAACAATCTTTACAAATTAAAAATGAAATAAATTAATTTTTATTTAGTCTAAAAAACCTATTAAAAATAATTCTTTTTACAAAATTAAAGCAATATGTTTGTAACTTTCCTTTTTGACAGCCTGAAGAAACTGAGTAGTTATTCAATCCAAGAGACTTGTCTACAGTTTTAATAAATGAATCTCCTTATTAGTTCTATAACCCCTAAATTATAAATTAATCTCATCTAGTCATTTTTGTACCTTCTTTATTCTGTCTTAGTCTAAAAGTGCTGGTAATAGCTCAATATATTAAGTAACTTCAACCCAAATTTTGTTATCAAAGATTTTAGATTAGGTTCTTCGATCTATTTCATGTCTATTCATCAATACTCATTTATTTATCACTTAATTGTCTAAAGAAAGTAATTAATTTTCATTATATTACTATAGCTAGTAATGATCGAAAAAGCCCAAAACTGATCACTCCAAATTCTCGAAAACTCAATATTTCATTCACTGTCTATCTTCGATATTCTGATGCACTATATCTATTTTAGATCCATACAATGACTATTTGGCGTAAATACTCAAGTATTACACCTCTACCTCCCAACAACAGATTATGTCATAAATCAGAGATTTTCTCTTAATAAAAGGTAAAGTTTCTGCAATATAAAATGCATATTATATCACAAGACCTTGCATCTATGATTTCATTTCTTACTCTAGTTTGGTTTAATCTCAGAAGACTTGTTAACTTTTTTAATATGTAGAATTATATTAACAGGTTATCAAATAATATTAGATCTATAGATCATTATTTAATAATACAATATCCTTTTTAATATCAAATTCATGTTAATACCGAAGAGAAATCTGCAATGTAGATATCTACAATTGAGCTTAGCATGTAATTATCTGTTAATATACTAAAATTATTCTATTAGTGGATCTGATTGATCAAACATTTTTGTTGTATCTTGTATTCTAGTATATTTTGAATAATTTGTAAGCTTTTAATTGAAATCACATAATGATCAAAGTCAAATTAAAGCACTGGAGAGAAGCATTTAAAAAACCAATTTAAATAAGTGATGAGATTTAATGAAAAGAGCTCTTTGTTAAAAAAGAGGAATATCATGGAAGCAACTGGTTTGTTCAACGTAAATAATAATGATTCCATTGTAATTATAAAGATAAGGTGATTAAATAAGTCTTCATTCTCCACATGTATCACTCGATGATACTTCGACTGAGTTATGATAAATTAGGACCAAAAAAATAGTTTATTTTCACTATATTTCTATAGCTAGTGAGTGATCGGTGAAAACCTTGTTGTCAAACGGGTTGCTAAAAACTAATATTGGATGGAGGAAACTTGGCCCAGGTCAAAAAGGATCAGAAAAACACTCAACGGATCATTCTAAATTCAGGCTAAGCTCAATCATACCCTGGTAGGCTTCGATAACTAGGAGCAAAATATATGTTTTATACCCAAAGTGGAATGGCTTTATAATCATATATAAACACTTTCTTAAACCACCCGGCATTTTGAAACCGAACCCTACACAGGACTTCTATGTGTCGTAAACATTACACCTCTACCTCCTACATCAGACATGCTTTACAGACAACTGCAGCCTGTTGTCTTCCTTATTTTTCAAATTCATAAAAATTTTCACAAGGAGTTAAGAAAGAGATTGCCAATCTCTTAATGGAAGTACCAAGTTTTAGCACTACAAAGTGCTTATTATAATGCAAGGCAGTATGAAGATGCTTTCCTTTCTTGCTCTAGTTTAAAGTCATCTCGGACTAGTTGATTTGGACCAACATTCTTTATTGTTATTGTTATTTTTTCATTCTTATTGTGAGCATATCGAAAGTTTTAGATAAATTAGGACTAGTTTGATACTATACTAAGTTAGGATTTAAAAAAGACACATTTATAAAGTTATTTTCCTATTTAAACAAGACACATTTATTAAATTATTCTCGTATTTAATATTTATTAATCAATCATATAATTGTTGGATGATCTAAATATCTGTTGGGTAAATGTAAAGGGACGATAATTTAATTGGTTACTTATCAAGAATACCGTTATGACAAATTAAATTCAGATATGTTGTTGAAAATAAATCTACCATACAAGCTATCACAAGCATAATCGCATTACTTGTTCATGAAAGGGGTTACAGTTATATGTCTCACAACATACAGATAGAATTGAGCGTTACTAGATTAAATTCGAGTAGTAGGGCAGAATCTGTCGTGAGACATATGACTATAGCCTTTTCGTGGTTACCCGGATAAGTAACACCCTTATGTGTGTGAATAAGATGTGGGAGCGGCATGTATAAAAAACGGACTTACGATTTGTGTCGAATGTTCAAGACCTCAGTAGGAGATTTAAAATTCCCACTGTAAAGACACAAGTGCTCTTAATTAAAAAATATCGTTTTTTTAAAATTCAAGTAGTACAAAATTAATTAAAATTAGGTAAGACATCATTTTCTGTCCAAGAGAATGCCTAATATTATACAGACTGCAAAATGATGAAGAAATTTCAAGCAAACACTTGAAGATACACATGGAACAAAAAGGAACACAAATAAAAATTGAGGATAGGTGTAAATAGCTCGTATCACACTAAACGGCTTATAGTTTGTCAAGACGAGAGATAGTATTTTCTAAAGACATTCCTTATTAAATGTGGTTTAGTATTTATATGTTAAATCCGATAAACCGTTACAGATTGTACCAATAGGATATGATTAATAAAATAGTAATTAACCATTCATAATTTGATTGTAACTATTGGTTAGTTAAGACATAGTTAATTTTGAAAACAACTTTTAATTAAAAATGTATCATACTCGACTTGTAATATTAAATATAATTATACCTTAGAATTTAATTATACGCCTTTAACAATCTGAACCACATCACTATCATTCAAAACATGATCCTTCCCGACTCTCATATTATTATGCTTTACAGAAGTTCCCCACACGACAGCGTATTTGAATTTCTTAATTATTTCCCTGTGAATTGAATTACAGAAGTCTTCAATCGTTCTCCTGCTAGACCTCATGATCACAGGCTCTTCGTAGTCAATAGGTAGACCCTTTGGTTTGGGATAGATCCTTATAAGGTTAAGACAATCCCAGACCTTTTTCAAAAGGGTATCAAAGTTCCATCCGTGGTGTGCACTGATGGGCACTGCATACGGAATCCTTGAGATAACATCGAGTTCCTGAATGCTGATGGCATCTATTTTGTTCAAAACGTAGAGAGCAGGAATGTAATTTCTGTTCCCTTCGACAGCATCGATGAAGTCGTCTACGGTGACCTTCCCAGTTATGAAAACGTCACAATTACTGATTCTGAATTCATGAAGGATACTTCTGACCAGCTCTGGTTCTAAATCGTCCCCACTAATGGAGATACCACCCCTGCCTGTCTTCTTTATTTTTATTTTTGGTGCAACCTTGTTGAGTCTGATCCCAGCACCCTCTAACTCTCTCTCTATTACCTTCTTGTGGGTAAGAGGCTTTGTGACATCAAGACAGATAATAATTAAAGAGCAAGTTTTAGCAACAGAAATGACCTGACGACCCCTTCCCCTACCGTCCTTAGCCCCTTCAATGATTCCTGGAAGATCCACTATTTGAATAGAAGCACCGTTGTATTTAATTTCACCTGGAATGGCAGTTAGAGTAGTGAACTCGTAAGAGGCGACCTCGGAGTGGACACCAGTCAGCTTTGACATCAAAGTACTCTTACCGACGGAAGGAAAACCAACGAACCCGAGCCTAGCAACGCCAGACTTGGACACATCGAAACCCTCCCCTGCAGATGATGATCTAGTGGGAACCAGGAGTTCTCTTCTTAATTTTGCCAGCTTTGCCTTCAGCAAGCCAATGTGATGTGAAGTAGCTTTGTTTTTTTGAGTCCTTGCCATTTCGCCATGGGGCTTAAGATGAAAGAATAAAATTTTGCAGAATCAAAAAAAAAATCCAGTTAACTGACACAAATTAAAACATTTAATAATCTTTGAGGATAGTCTATAAAGATTGAATTTGTCATGAGACATTGAAAATTATAAAAAATGACAAAGAGCATCTTTATTCTCCATGAGACATTGAAGAAAGAGAAACAAGATCAAATCCCCTTAAATTTTATTGATCCAAGATTTAAAAATTTTTAATAATTTTACTTTCAATCATTTATCCCAATGATTAAAGTCCCCTGTGTGTCGGACCAGAAGACCCATTTTAGATTGTATGACAGGAAATCTTTCATTACCTTTTACTACTCAGAAGTGGAAAGTGCCTGGCTGATTCACAGCTTCAGCAGTTTCAAGGCCAACGGGATTCCAGTAACATCCTTCATTTTAGAAGACAAAGCCTTTATAGAATTCCAGGAGACAAAGATATTCTTCACGAATCTAAGGAGGGGCAGGGGAATGACAAGAACTTTATTGGAAAGCTTCACAGCCAGAAGCATGAGTCAAGGAAACTGCTTCAGAATAAAATCGGATGAGATTTTAAAAATAATAATGGGGAACTGTAAGAAAGATATTTACTTTTTAATAGACTGTCTAAGACACAATCCCTTGTTCATTTACAAGAATGACTACGTCTACCTCAACCTAAACGAACTATCTACCTGGATCATCAGTAGGGAAGACATAAATAAAAAGGTCATTGAATACGAAAAGGAGAACACGTACGAGGACCCTTCTTCTTTCAGTGTGGGGTGGATTGCATCACAGGAGCAAACACAGGGAGAGACATTGTATAACATAAAGACAATGACAGAGGATCACGAGTGGGTTGGTTCGGAGGTTAACAGGGGGTGTAGTGAAACTCTACTAGGAGTAGGAGCAAAGCTATTCAATGCTGTAAATGAGGTTAGGGAAGATCAAAGAACACAATTCACGTGTCTCTTGTCTGATGACTCCACGGAAGCCGTGTCCGTCATCTGCAGGAGTAACGATAATGCCTATAACAACAAGATCAAGTCTTATGTCAACTCATACACAGTTGCGTCTTCATGCTCCTCGGATGGAATCTTACTGAACAAGCTAAATTACAAAGGGGGAGTAAGGAGCTGTAATTACATAATAAAGAGAATCCCATTGGAGGAAAGCGATAATAACTGTGCTCCTTGTAGCTTATCAAAGCCAGCTGTGCATAAAATTTTGAAGTCTGAATCCTCTTACGTCAAGTCAAATCGTAATGACAAAGGAGACAATGGGAGTTCTTCCCCTGTTAAGCAAGTTGGAAAAAAGAACAAATGCTCTTCCCCTGTTAGCAATGCAGATTTTCATCGTTCAAATTTGAATTCTAGGTCTCCCATTTATGATTTGAAACGTGAGAATGTCGAGTTACTAGAGGAATCCTCTCAAGTCAAGCTGGATCTTAATGATTCATTAATTGTGAATTCTGATTTATTAAATGATTAATCAGAAGACAGTCAATTTAAAAAAAATTTGTCAAAATTTTATACCAGAAATTCCTCTCAAGTTAAGCCGGGGAATGGACGAGCCACAACCAATCCATATGATTTAGAAAATAAAAAAAGAAAGTATTCGACAGATTTCGACATAAAGCCTGTCATTGAGCAGTTATCCACCATTTTTTCAAATGATTTTGGCTTCTTCAGTGACTCCGAATTGGAGCTAAAGAAGAAACAAAGGGCATGCAAGAGGAGTGCCTCCTGTGTCGAGGACGGTTTTTTATGTGAGAGACATGATAGTTCAGAAAACAATGCAGTAAATAAATAATTTGAGAAATATTTAATTTTATCAGTCAAGTAAGGCTGGATTGTGTCTTACAAAATCTATAGCGTCAAAATCCCCATATTCTGAATAGTATCTCCATCCCAAACCGTAGAAATTCTCTCCTTCTTCTGTCCTCATACTTATATATCCCTTACTCTTAAATATCTTCAAACCTTCCTTCAATTCTTGAAACTTGTCTTTTATTAAATCAATCTTAGCTTCACTCAAATTATTGTTCTCAACCTGAATCAAACAGAAAATACGAAGCAATGCTTTTTCTTTTTCTTTCAAATTTCTTTGCTTCTTTCCTTCCTTCTTTATTACTCTTATAAAATATTTATTGGATGAGGTTAGTGAAGTTATTTCATTTCCTGTCACCCCTATCATTTCAAATCCATAAGCTTGCATAAAGTCATTTGTTCTAGAGATTGCTTTATCTACTTGGTTCATCTCGATACTCAAGAGATCTTTGATCTCCCTTGTATTCACTAGTCTATCTTTATTATAATTATTAATTAAATAACGGAATAATTTTCCGAAGTACTCTTTTTCCATGGGTTAAAATTAAAAATGAGTTAATATTTCTTAACTTTGTTTGCCCTTGTTTATTGATCTATAAAATCCAGTGTCTTTCATTAAATTTCACTATTTTTCTTAACTTTGTTTGCCCTTGTTTATTAATCTATAAAATCCACTGTCTTTCATTAAATTTCACTATTTTTCTTAAATTCATTTGTGCCGTTTTTTTTTCTTTTAAAATTTTTACTCCATGGATCTCTTGGACATTGAAAAATTCAAACAGAAAAAACTAATTAAATTCCTGGCTGAAGCGAGAGGGGATGGTACAAGCATGATTTCCATTATTATACCCCCGGGTGAACAAATTCATAGAACAACTAAAATGTTGACTGATGAGTACGGTACTGCTACAAATATCAAAAGTAGAGTGAACAGGCTGAGTGTACTTTCAGCTATTACTTCGGCCCAAGCCAAACTCAGAACCTTTTCAAAGACTCCAGATAACGGCTTGGCCCTCTACGTCGGTGAAATTCTAACAGATGACAACAAAGCTAAGAAGGTTGCGTATGGTATTGAGCCAATTAAGCCTGTGAACACCTCCCTTTACATGTGTGATAGCAGGTTCCATGTCGAACACCTGCTGGGTTTATTTGAAGACGACACAAAGTATGGGTTTGTAGTGATTGATGGTCATGGATGTTTATTTGCTACCCTCCAAGGTAATGTTCAGAACATTTTGCAGTCCTTTAGTGTTGATCTTCCCAAGAAGCACGGAAGGGGTGGTCAAAGCTCAGTTAGGTTTGCCAGGCTCAGAGTCGAGAGGAGACTGACCTATGTAAAGAGCGTGGCTGAAATCATCAAGTCGCTCTTCATAACTAACAACATTTCCAATGTTGAAGGGATCATCCTTGCTGGTCACAGTGACCTGAAAAACGAATTAGAGCCATTTATAGATCAAAGAGTTCCGATTTTAAAAGCTGTGGACACAAACTATGGTGGGAGAAATGGATTGAACCAGGCTATCGAGCTGTGCGAAGACTTGTTAAGGGACGTTAAGTTTAGTAAGGAGAAAAAGATCTTGAAGCAGTTCTTCGATGAATTAAACATGAACACAGTGTTGTTCACTTATGGCTACAGTGCAACCATGTCGTTACTGGAGCAGGGTGCGGTAGAGACCCTTATTGTTTATGAAAATTTAGAGACTAAACACGAGGACATGCTATTTATTGATTGGATAGCAGAAAATTATCAAAGCTACGGCTGTAATCTAATACTTGTCAGTGACAGGAGTGGAGAAGGGACTCAATTTGTCGAAGGATTTGGAGGTATTGGAGGATTATTGAGATACAAAGTTAACATAGAGGAGTTTGATGATGTATCAGAGCTTGAAGAATTGTCCGATGATATTTTTTGATTAAATAATAATAATTAAACCTGTTTAATCCATAATTATTTAAAATTATTTAGATTTCAGGAAGTCATAATAGGTTTGATTAGCCATTAATATATCTCATTCAGAAATTAGGATTGAAGTACTAATTTTGGAAGGGGGTGTTGATTAAACTACAGATGTGATATATTAAATATTATGAATCAATGGGGGTTTTAATATATTTTATGTAAAACTAAAATTTGCAAAAATTTTTTGAAATACCATTCTGTTCAGGATTGTACTTGTGAGCCTTTCAAAAAACACCTTCTAAATAAGTTGAAAAGGATAACATTTTAAAACTTCATGAATGTGCTTGATTTTATGTCTTCATTGAAATAATCATCTGATTACAGAGATTCTGAACTAAAGTGCCCAAAGACTTTTTAATTTCATCATATTTCTTTATACCTGACTTTAATATTCTTCTAAGCCACGTAAACTTATAACAGTAATTAAGGCGAAGTACCAACTAAATCATATATTAGTAGTTTTAATTTACTGAACACAGAAAGATTGCATGCTAACTTCAAGCTGAAATTCTCTAATATCTCGCCAGTTAGAACCTAAAAAATGACAACCTTCAAGACATATTTTGAGCTGATTTTTTAATAGAGTTGTAGAAATTAATTTTAATTAAAGATGCTTAGTATTTAATAAAGAGAGAACTAAAATTTGTACCGTTATTTATCGATATTCACAACTATTCTTCAAATAATTAAATAACCTGAACAATATTTAATTATTTGAAGAGAGGTGCTATGTTTGAACAAAAGCTAGTTGTTAGAGATGATACAACTATAGCAAGAAATGAAAGCACTTTTATATGAGTTAATAGTATTATATGGCATAATAATCTTGTGGTTTCAACTTTAGTCTGATTAGCTCTTTCTTAAGTTTTTAAACAAGGTAAAGGAACCATTAAACAGAGACAAAGTGTATTTGGGAGTGAAATAAAGGAAAATAGACTTTACTTAAAATTGAGAATGTGAAGATCAACACTTGCTTAGCACCAATTGAAAGAGGTCGTGAGGTATACGACATCGAGAACAGTATGTGCATTGAGGAGTGAAATAAACGAAAAATAGACTCAATTTTTTTGAGCAAATGAGCTGTGAGTGAAACAAGTTAACAACGTGCGATGGGGAACATATATACAAAAACAAAGAACTTCAAATAGGTGGGGTGCTGCTTCAATAAAACCAGTCATCCATTTAATATGTCTATCCAAAATATCCATCCGAGAGTATATAGGTCAAAGATTTCTTTTGAGTACGCAAGGCTTCGAGCGATGCTAAAATTTCCTCCTGAAAGACAAAGATTCTTCTCTTTGAATGAATTTCGTTTTTTTTTACAACTGACATGGTGCATCATTCCTTGGATTATTTTTATATGGGCCTTAAAGCAAAATCTTAAATAATCAATGTGCCATTCAATAAATCCATTTACCTTAATATAATAATGAAATAAAACAGTGTTATTTAAATACAAAGTAGATTAAATGTTTGTTATAATAGATTTTTACATCACAATGAGCGGCGCATTCGAATCATTTGAAATTCGCTAAGTATGAAGAATGAAATAATTTTTTCTTATTACTAATGAAAATGTAAATAACACATTTATTATTATGAGGCACGAAATAAGAATTAGATATTTGAAATCATAAAGATGAGACCAACCAATGGTTTAAAAGAATTGAGAAAAATATTAACAGCTAGTTGAAGTCTAATTAAAAAAGAAAGAAAATTTATTCATCAATGGGAAAACATCTATAGACTATTATTGAAATGGATCTGATGACAAGAAAGTTTTGGATAAACAAGTCATAATCGATTGCTTTTGAGAAATGAACAGCGGAAAAGAATTACTTTGTATTGATATGTGTGTGGCCACGATTTATTATTAACTGTAGGCTAAATAATAAACCTGGCCATGATTTATTATATAAAAGAATTATATAATAATCAAACTTATCATTTTTACGAGGAAATGGGGACAGCTATTTTAGAAAGGAATGTTATTTGATCTTATAGAAGGCTGAATGGCATAGAACCTATTAGGCTATAGATGGAAAAGCTTGATCCTTCTTTGGCACAGAAGGCTATTGGAAAACACAGATATAAATCATAAGACTCATGGAAGTTAAAGGTTCTAGAGAAAGTGGGCGGGTTGCAAACAATTAAATGAATTAACAAAACGATTCATCGTTGGACCAAGATTTGCTAAAAGATGACAAGGCATCAATTAAATTATGAAAGAGCAGTTATAGCATTAAGAAAAATCTGAGTCATGTTCTACATCATATTGCTTCATTGTTGGAACTGAAGCAGCGACGGGTCATTTATTACAGACTTGAAAGAGAGATTGGGTGTAGGCAGAAGATGTTGAGTACACCGTTTAATTATTCGGAAGAATAGCTGAGTTTCATTTACTTCATTTTATATTTGATTGTTATTGGATGTAATGATGTCCTGTATTCTGACTTGTATAAACAATAGCCAGAACAACTTTTTCAAACTGAGCAGTACATTGGAAGAAAGAAAGTAGCTTTGGATTTCGCATTCCTCTCAAGTCAACATACAGAGCTTCCATTATAGACTTGTAATTATTTCTGTGGCGCTATAAAAAGTTCTTCGCTCTGAATAAGGGAATGCAAGGTGGTGGACGATTCTTTGTTTCAGTGTCTATGTTGGAAGTTTTGTTTTTGACAAAATTCATCCAAAGCTTGTTGAAGATTCGTCAGATGAAAGTCTTCACATCTCTAAATGCTTTGCATTTTTTCTGAGACTGCAAAGACAGTTTGACTTATCAGCAACAAGCTTTGGATGAACTTTATGGGCTAGAATTTTTCATGCGTATTTATAATTTATTATTTATGATTTTGAAACAAATTTCAATTTTTATTTATTAAATACAACAAAATATTAGATTAATGTTGTTATCATCATTAAATTCATGCAAAAAAGAGCTTCATATTCAGTTTATTAGGGAATGATCGCAAACTATTTTGAGTAGTATTGGAAATCTAAATAAGCTTTGTTTGTGTTTTTATAATTCAAAAATGCCAGTTTTAGAAATAAAAATAGAATTAAAAAAGAAGAATTTATTTAATGGGTTATCTAATAGTTACTTTTTGATTGATTCTGTGTCAAGTTTCTTGTCTATACCCGGTGATGTGTGCAGTAACTGCTCAAGACTCACATGTTTGTCTGCCTCTTCGATGCCTCGTAGAATTAAAAAGTAATTTATTTTCATTATATTGCTGTAGCTAGTGAGTGATCGGTGAAAACCTTATTGTCAAACGGGTTGCTAAAAACTCAACTTACAAGAGATGGAGGAAACTTGGCCCAGGCCAAAGAAGATCGGAAAAACACTCAACGAATCACTCTAAATTCAGGACTAAGTCGTATGATACCCTGCCACACTTTGATAACTAGGAACAGCATATATGTTTTATAGATAAAGTGGAATGGCTTCGTCTCCATATATAAGCACTATTTTGAAGTACCGGGATTTTGTAACCAAACGTTACACAGGACTCCTATGTATCGTAAAAATTACACCTCTACCGCCTACAACAGACTTGTTTTACAGACAACTGCAGCCTGCTGTCTTTCTTATTTTTTAAAATCATAAAAATTTTCACAAGGAGTTAAGAAAGAGAATGCCAATCTCTTAATGGAAGCGTCAAGTTTCATCACTATAAAGATTTTTTATACCGCAAGACAACATGAAGATGTATTTCTTTCTTGCTCTAGTTTAAAGTCATTTCCATGAAATTTCTGCTGATTTCGAGATTCTCCCCAACTTTGATCTTTCTGAATTAAATATTTGCCTAGAAGATGAAAAACTAGAGAAATGATATCCATTGATTCCGATGGCACATTCTTTGCAAACTATTAATCTTGAAGCAAATTTATTGGCTATTCAAATATTAAAAGAATCTAAAATAGAGAGATATTAAAATACGTGGAACCCCAATCAGATTGTCAGAATTAATTTCATTAGATGCAATTTCTAAGTGGAATATATATACATAAGTTTTAATCGAAAATTGTATATTCATTTTTATTGGATTGATTTGAATACTATGAAATCTATTTATTAATTTGATTTAATTAATATTGCTTTTGAAAATCAATTCAGTAAATAGCAAATAATTAAAAAAAATTTTTACGATTTTAGAGGCAAAACATATCTGTTTAAAAAAAAACGAAACAACTAGAAGCGCCTGTGCCTCTATAGGAGGAAATTTTAAACCTCCTACTGAGGTCCTGGGCACTTAGAACAAATCCTAAGACCACTATTCGAGCTTCAGGCATGCCCTTTTTAATCCATGTCGCTTTTGCACACGTCACCACCTCCCATTTTTTCGGGTTTTTCGTTTTATGAGGAGACTGTGACTTCTGATATAAACTGTTATTAGTTTCACACACATAAGTGTGTTACTTGTCCGGGTAACCACGAAAAGGCTACAGTCATCCGTGTTGCAAATAATTTTGCCCAGAATATACAAGGAGTAGGGTCAATATTATTCAGTTTTATTTAGGGTGAATTTATGTATCAGAAATAAAGCAATGGAGCATAAAAATAAATTAAAAATAGACAATGTGCAAAAGAGTATTTTCTAAGAAGGTCTAATCAGAAAACAGACCTATTCCAGGATTTCGTATAAGAGGTAACGATGAGTCTCTGTAGCAATAATACTGAATTCATTTAATAAGCTGAAAAGGATTACTAAATGACTGTTTGAACTCAATACTTAAAGCAGTTTGCATAAAATTTATGGGGAAGAATCAAATAGGTGGCTAATAAATGGTAATAAAAAAAAGTAATTTATTTTCACTATATTGCTGTAGCTAATGAGTGACCGATGAAAACCTTATTGTCAAACGTGTTGCTAAAAACTCAACTTACAAGAGATGGAGGAAACTTGGCTCTGGCAAGATCGGAAAAACACTCAAGAGATCCCTCTAAATTCAGGGCTAAGCCCTATCATACCCTGGCGGGCTTCGATAACTAGGAGCAGCATATATATTTTATATCCAACGTGGAATTGCTATATGTCCATATGCATACACTTTCTTGAACCAGGCGGTATTTTGAAAACAAACGCTACACAGGACTCCTATGTGTCGTAAACATTACACCTCTACCTCCAAACGTAAACATTACACCTCTACCTCCAACAGACTTGTTTTACAGATAACTGCAGCCTGCTGTCTTCCTTATTTTTCAAATTCATAAAAATTTTTCACAAGGAATTAAGAAAGAGATTGCCATTCTCTTAATGGAAACACCAAGTTTCAGCACTATAAAGTGTTTAGTATACCGCAAGACAGAATGAAGATGCATTCCTTTCTTGCTCTAGTTTAAAGTCACCTCGGACCAAAATAAATGTTGATAGATCGTAAACTTCCTTAATCAAATACATGGAACAGTTCTTGTATTATAGGGGAATGATGAATGATTCTGAAAACGATAGTTTATATTCCTCATTGTACTCCTTCTAGAAGATGATTCGTGCTTGTCTGTGAGATATTATGTAAATAAAGAAAGAAGCAATAAAAATCCAACCGGATCATCCATCAGATCTATTAAAATCAGCTATAAAATAAATTAGAATGAATTTAACCAACTCATAGTTCTATTTAAAAGAAAACATAGCATATATGAATTGGTTCAAAATATTCTTGTGTATTGAGTTACAAATTTATAACGAAACTTCGACATTCTAATCATTTGCAACCTTTTTTTAATTCCAATAATATCTCCCCGACTGGAGAACCTGAATTATTCATTAACACATATATGAATGTCAAGGTTGCAGGCTCGTATGGTAAAACCTTTTTTTAAGAACTAATTATTTATTTAAAACTTTTATCAAGTTTTCGTTTCTCCAAACCTGGTATATAGAACACAGGAGGTATATCAATATATCCATTCTTTGGACAAATTGAAGTTTTAGAGGAGTGACTTATGGATTTTAGTCTTGAATAGACTGCGATTCTCGAACAGATGCTATCATTTTCTTGATAATTTCATACTCTTTCCTTGTTAGTCTCGTATCAATTTCTTTTCCAAAAAATTTTAAAATAAATGAAAATGCAGTTTCAAAAAAGTTACGCGGGCGTTTAATTTCTAAAAAACGATTATACATTTTTAAACCAGCCCTTAGAGATTTGACTTGATTTTCTTCAGGTTTTTTTTTTTATGTTCTCTCACAAGAGCTTTAAGAAAGAGATGTAAGAAACTAACAAATTCAGACCTTTTAAAGTTGATCAAATTGCATATTTCGAAATCCTTTGAAAGATCAAGACCTTTGAAAGATCTTATATTTTCAATATTTAATCTATTATAAATAGGATCAGAATAATCATAAATAAAATGAAAGTTCATGAGAACGACCTTAAAATGACACTTAATATTTTCAATGGAAGCATCATTCCCTTCGCTTAATTCAATAAATATAAGAAAATCATAATATGCTTTAAAATATAGACAATGAGCATATACAGAAGGGGACTTGATTATCGTAATATTAGATAGAGTATTGTTAAGAAATTCAAAGATTTTGCTCAGATTAATAACAGGATTCAAAGCGATTGTTTCTCTGAAGGTTTTTATAATTTTAATATTATCATCTTTCTTGAATGAGCATAATAATAGTTCTTTATCCAATGGATAGTTATCTTTAATATCATTCACAGAGATGTAATTTAAAGCAAACGAATCATAGGCCTGAAAAAATAAAATAGCGAGTGACAATAATTCTTTATCTTTGATTATCCCATCCAATAAGTCTTTTCTCTTTAGGATACTTTTCATTAAGAAACAGTGTTTCATTTGATCAGAATTCAGTTGAACAATATTTTTTCTTGAACTACAAAGATAATATTTTATCAAAGACAATCTTTCATCCTTTGAAAACAATGATTTGCTGAAAAGATTAATGAATGCCATCCTTGTCTCAGGAGAAGGATTACTGAGTTCCAAAGCCCGGTGAGTATCTGTAAAATCTATAGCATCAATATCAAAGTTAGACCATTCACGAAGTTCATTTTTCTGATTTTGAGATGAATTAACTGTTAAGAATCGTAAGAAAAAATGGAAGCAAATCATGGGGTTTGAAAATTTTTAATTAAAATTTTTAAATCAAAGAAGAATTAATAAGAAAATGTTATAAATCTGCAACGATAATTCATTGCAATCAACATTTTCAAAGATGGAATTGGACATTAACATCAAAGGAAATCGTTCTTGTCCTGTCTTTGATGTAGTATTTATCTTATAGTGAAAAAGCCTAGGTTTCCCATGGAAAATCTGATTAGATTTTTCTCAATTGTTTGAGAAATTGTATCAAAAAAAAACAAGAAGGGCTGCAGTCCTTGTAGCGCACATAATGGCTTGTGTGATGATTAATCTGTATCAAAGTTCTGGTGGATGCTAAAAAAAAACGAAACAACTAGAAGCGCCTGTGCCTCTATAGGAGGAAAATTTAAACCTCCTACTGAGGTCCTGGGCACTTGGAACAAATCCTAAGCCCACTCTTTCGAGCTTCGGGCAAGCCCTTTTTATCCATGCCGCTTCCGCTCCCGCATGTTGATCTTGCGATCATCATCCGGCCCCACCTCCTCTTTTTTCGGGTTTTTCTTTTTATGAGGAGGCTGTGACGTGACGTTCTGATATAAACTGTTATTAGTTTCACACACATAAGTGTGCTACTTATCCTAAAAGGCTACTGTCATCCGTCTCACGACAGATTCTGCCCAGTCTGGTGGATGCTATAAGTGAATGTATATGGATTGGTTTCATCAAAAAATTCACTTTTGATATTAGCAATCCAATAACGGGGTAGCCGCATGGATATAACGCACACAGGTATACTAGATCAAAACAATACATTGAATGTCACTTTATTTTGTGCTCATATTTGGTTACGAGGTCTGAATAGAGTCTTAAATTCGAAAAGTTTAAGTATAATTCGTCTAAATGTCTTTTGCTCTGATAAATTAATTCCGATTAATTAGTCTCTAAGCGGAAATTTAATAGGCTATATTTGTTAAAAATTGCAAATGAAAAAAACGGGACAGTTTAATTATTTGAGAGAAGCTAGCTGGATATTAGTTCAGTCAATTGAGGAATAAATGCCTGGGCAGAATCTGTCACCTTTACGTGGTTGCCCGGACAAGTAACACACTTATGTGTTTGAAACTAATAACAATTTATATCAGAACGTCACACCCTTCTCATAAAAAGAAAACCCCGAAAAAAGGGGAGGTGGGGCCGGATGATTTCATGGATAAAAAGGGCTTGCTAGTACGAGTGGGCTCAGGATTTGATCTAAGTGCCCAGGATCTCAGTAGGAGGTTTGAAATTTCCTTTTAAATAGGCACAGGCGCTTCTAGTTGTTTCGTTTTTTTTCGAGAAGTAAATGTTGGTTCGTTGCCATGTGTATCACGGGCATGGGGCATACATTTGCATCTAGTCGACTCAATAGACGGGTATTCTGGTTGGATTTTGTTCGAATTTAGAATTATTCGTTGAAAGTTTTTCAGACCTTGATTTTCAGGGCCAAGTATTTCCATTAAAACGGAGTTTTTAGCAACCCGTTTGATGACAAGGTTTTCACCGATCACTCACTAGTTATAACAATATAGTGAAAATAAATTAGCTTATATCTGTTCATTTCAGGTAAAAATCAGGAAAAACTTTACTTATTTGATATGTACTGAACCTGATTCAGAAAAAAATATGGTTGCAATTTTATTCTTGATTTGCTAGCTTCATATCCCTAGATTCTTTTGATTGAAAGGCTTAAGTATTACTCTATTAACTTTAATATCTGCCATTTATTAACCCAGTGCAACACCATTTGCCACATAAAGACTATATCGGGTTTAGACTCGCCTGGAACTAAGATCACAGGGGTTTGATAAATCCATCAGAGCCGTAGCCAATAAGGAGAGTTAAAATCTAAAATTGCCTATAAAGAATTGGTATGACTTATACCTTCATATGGGTGTCGCTTGAACATTTTCTTTCCTTAGGCGTAAAAAACCTATACCAATCTATGAGTAATCAAATGTCAAACAATAATTAAACGACCAATATCAATATTAATTAAAACAGTTAGTTTTAACTGATTGCTCTTTAAACTCTAGAGAATTGGACAACAAGATTTATTTAAGAATACAATAATAAATCAACGATTGAGATCTAACATGACAGATTCGATTTATGTATTTTAGGTAAAAAAAGAAGCCTCTCTAATAGAAATTTGTATACAAAATTTAGATCTATTAACTCGTGTAAAAAATCAAGTAAACAGGAGAATACGATCTTATAGCCATGGAATTATCACTTATTAAGAGCTAATAAATCCGATATGTGATGACCTGGGATAGTTTAATAAACTAAAACCACAAAAGACAAAGATTTCAACCAAAACCCAAGGTATATAGTCACTTTATTGACTCAAGAACAATTTCAACATCTGGTCGGTGGTGTATTGGAGAGACTGATACACCGATTATTCGATAAAAAATGTTCAATCAGTTAACTATCCATTAAATAAATTATTTTTGTGGCAAAAGGATTAATGATGAGCAACCAATTACTCTATCATCCCCTTTATAATTGTTAAACAGATATTATATTTATTCAATAGTTCTTCTTTATTTAAGCAATAAGTATATGATTGGCTAATTAAGGTATAAATACGAAACCTCATTTAATGAAGATGTCTTTTTTAAATACTGACTTAGTCTACGACAAATATATTTGAATGAAAAAATATCCTTAATTGTTATAGAATCAATGACCAGTTCAAAGCATGGATTTTAAAGTAAATTTCTGATATATTCCCTTTCAGTTTGCTCCGGCATAGATATATCCATGCTTACTTTACAAGTAAATATGTTTGATGGTAGAAATATTTCGAATTAAATAGATGTCGCTGACTGCATATTGAAGGTCCTAAATAATCAAATTACAAGGTTTTAAATAACAGGTCTGCCATTAGATTATCATCCATTCACAATTATTCAATAAATATTATCAAGACTCAAAGTTTTCCTTCATTATTCAATATATTAAAATATTTGACAGGGGTTCAAAAAATTGCAGTAAAATTTTTTATTAAACCCATTTTTCCATATTTCTAACATTTATCTTCGATTTTCTTGTGCTATTCTAGGAGAATAGCTTACATGTATGACAGAACCATAGGGCTTAACAATTACGGGCAGAATCATCCGATGAATCCAAATAGAATCACAATAATGCATTCATTAGTCTAATCGTATGGAATTGTAAAAACAAATTGATCTTATTCAAGAAATAAACATGTTTATGACATATCATAACATGAAGTGTTTCACTTCTATATGAACTAAAGCAACCTACAACATCCCCCACATTTGAAAATATGCAAGACTTTTGTAAAAGACAATTTCGGCTTCGATGAATCGGAATTCAACTGCGTAGTAAACAGGGGTAGTGGACTATTCCATACCAAGAAAGAAGACAGCTGGTTTGCTTTGCTAATATCATAACAATTCCATAGCTTCTAACGAAATACCAGAGAGTGATGTATACAGACCTTAATGTACATCATGGGGACGGTGTAGAAGAGACGTTCCTAATGAAAGATAATGTCCAGGTGCCAGAGTAATTGACACTTGGACATCGATAACTAAAGACTATAAACCAATTTAGGTTCTTCTTCTCAAAGTAATAGGAGATTCTTTGTACAAATGCACGTTTGAACCAATGATTTTCAATGCTATTCAGAAGACAATCCCTTCCTTTCATATTTCAGGTCTTCAGAAGACTCTTATTCAATATTTAATCACAAATACCAGAACAAAAATAAAAAAAAAACATTTATATGCAAAAATATACCAATTTTAATTTAATTTTTTTAAATTAATTTTTCAGGTTCCAAAAAAAAAACAATTGTTTCCAATTGATGCCCAAATCATATGATAAATCATTATTTGCAACATTTATTGATATCTTCTTGATGGCTTCAATTTCACAAATAAATATTTGCTGTTAGCTTTAATAAATTGATTTGTAGAAAATTAGGCTTTAGATCCCATTTGATATTTTGTCAGGTTCCTTGATTTTACAGTAAACATTAATTTCTACTAATACCATCTCCTTTGAGAGAATTCTACTAAGCTACTTTGTCCTGCATGGAAATCTATTTGTTAATCTTTTCCTTTCCTTTTTCTATCTTGATGTTTTCTAACCCAATGTCCTTAGAGCTGAATTTTAACAACAATTCATCTTTTATCAAGACAGGAACTACAATTGTAGGAATTAAATATGACAAAGGTGTCGTTCTTTGTGCGGATACAAGAAGTACTTCCGGCCCAGTTGTTGCTGATAAAGTTTGCGAGAAAATACATTTCATAGCTCCTAAAATCATGTGTTGTGGCGCTGGAACAGCTGCTGATACAAGAAGAGTAACAAGGATGGCATCAAAGGAATTACAGCTGTTCTCCTACAAATTCATGAAAGACCCTTTCTTGTCCCATGCAAATAGAATGATCTGTGATTATTTGCACAATTATGGCGGCAAAATTGGTGCTGCCTTGGTTCTTGGAGGAATTGATAGCAAAGGACCACGTTTGTATTCTATTTCTCCAAACGGATATTCATCAAGCCCTGATTTTACTTCCCTCGGGTCTGGCTCTTTGGCAGCCATAGCAATTATTGAGGCAGGATTTAGAAAGAATATGACTCGTGAAGAGGCAATGAAATTGGGATCCCAGGCTGTAAAGGCAGGAATTCTAAATGATTTGTATTCAGGTTCTAATGTAGATGTATGCGTGATTGATCAAGATAGTGGTGTGGAATTCAATAAGGGATATTTGGTTGTTGAAAAAAGGAAAAATGAAACTCAATTTTCATATCCACCTGACTCCATCCTCGTTACAAGGGAAGAGGTTTATAAACTTATTATTGATTAAATAAGCAGTGGTTTTTCAAAAATTTTTATTAATTCATCTAAATACTATCAAGTATTATAAATATTCCATGGTTGATACTCTAATTCGAGATGAGTTTCAATCCTATTGAGTGTAGTAATAGATGAAAGGATTGAGAAAGACAATGTCATATAGTAATAATAGTCTATCATTGAAACACATTCAATGATTTATATCATCTATCACTTAGTACAAAGCTTAAGATGAAAGGATTGAGAAGGACAATGTCTTGTACTAATATTATTAGTAAGTTAGGAAATGTTAGTACACAATTTGAAATCAATTATTGGCATGTCTAAGGTCAATGTTGAATAGAAATTTTATCTAATTCGTGTTAGATTTTAATATTAATTAATTAGTTAATATTTTCGTCAATGGCCATATAAATATGTATGCATTGGATGCCACCAACAGAAAACTGACTATAATTTTGATTTAACTTCCTAATAAGGTCCTTGAGACTTGAACAAATCCCAAACCACTCGTTTGAGCTTGGAGTCAGGGGTTTTTATGAATACTACCTCCGCATGTGCAAATGATATATTAATTGAAATCTTTACTTTTTTATATTCTATCCACCAATATAATTGGTATATAATATTACTAATATCTGTATTGAATAAGAGTGAAGATACAGTATTTGAGCATTCATTGATACTTGATTATTTACGGCTACACCAAGATATTATGCAAATTTTCAGGTAACAGGGTTAATAGATTTAATTTAAAATAAATTAGTTTGTGCAAAGAGCCGTGTTTCTTACAACATATTAGGCATATGCATTCTGAGTGGGTGTGTCCATCTCAACACCATCAACGGTGTTTGGCGTATAACTAACCATAAGATGCTAAGGAAGATATGTGGAATTCAAGAGCTTCCCCAGCACATGAAGTTATGCAGGAAGAATCTTCTAGATAGCTTTTATGAAATATTCATGGATGCAAAACAATATATTTGTACCAAATTATTAATGATCATTTTCACAGGCCAGGTTTTATTTGGCAGATTCACTTGCACACTACAATTTTTTTGGGCAGATTCATTATAACCCCTTCATTTTCTAAAACTTTACACTCAATTGAGATTTTAAGCCCGAGACCTGCGATATTTCTCCATTAAAATTTGATTCCAATTCATAGCATCCTATTTTGATGTCCAAGTGGAGTATTCTTTGTATTGTAATTGGTAAGGTTGTTGAGCATTTAAGTTTTCATGTCATTCCAGACTGTTAAGGTAACTTAATAAATATTTTAAATGAAAATCTCTATTGGATTCTGTGCTCTATGATTAAAGCATAGCATGAGCTTTGGTGGCTATGTTCTGAAATTTGAAGGAACAAGAAATAAAAGGAAACAAGCAATGGCGGATTTCAAGTAAGAATGAACCAACTTTGATAATTAATTTATAAGTATTGGTGAAAAGATATAAGCCTGATATTATTTATTTAATGAATGTTCGTATTCATAGAAAAAATATTTAAAATACTTCATGAACTTAGAGTTATAATTAGGAAATCTTATAGAATCCCAAAGAACATAAATCAAACAATTCTACACAAACAACCATTATCTAACAGTTTCTGTGGTCGATCACACATTTTTGAAATCTTTCATTAATAATTGTTTTTAAATTCAAAAAATAGAAATTATGAAATTGAATGTACCATAGAGATTTTAAGATATTGGAAGACTTTAGAAGGATAGCCCATTCATCACTTCATAGAATAGTCAATCCCTGACAATTTCCAACCGAATTAACTTGTTGATTACCTAGGTTGTACTTAAAAAAAGCATATTTATTGAATGATAAAGGAGAAACATCATTAAATATTAGTTATACATGTTATGCAACTGTAATGGAATTAAAATATACCCGGTAATTTATCCATAACGTCATTGAGACAAGATAGTTTGAAATCAATTGTTATTATAGTCGACGCCGACACGATAAAAAGAAAACTGAAAAAACTAGAAAATATGATTTAATAGCAAATGAGTTATCATTTATTTAAAAGGGCAAAGTGAATATAATTCCATACGTAATGACCTGGGAAGGGCTGGTAACGAAATACCACAACAAGTATAGTAAAGAGATGGGAATTGAGCCTAAAGTCGAAGCGTACATCCAGTCTATCCTAGTCAAGAAGACTGACGACCATGTAAGTCCTGAGCAGTTAATGCTTAGATCATCGGGCATAGATAAGAGAATCGACACGGAATCAATCAAAGAGTAACTATTAGATTATCCATTAAATAAATTCTTATAGTCAACGCCAGTATAAAATTTATTTATCATAGTGAAAAATTATCTAAACAATCAGTTAGAATTCAATGCTAAAATATGAAATTACGAAGAGCTATGCACAGGAAATAGCAATTTGAAAACATTTTTCTTGAAAATTTCTCATTTATATTTTAAAAGAATAGAAAAAATTTTCTGACAAATTAATAAATATAAATGCATTCAAGGCTTTCCAATTTTGTTTCCCAAATGACTCGAAAATTTGCATTTATATTTTATTCCTTAATGTAAAATCATAACTGCTTTAGTTTATAAAATATTTAAAAGTTATTGAAAAGATAGATTTATTTAAAGCGTTTTATATGAGATTGTTTGATTTTCTAAGATGTTGTTCTGGCTTGATAAAATGAACCTTTATTTCAACAAACAAATATATCTTGATTGACAATAAAATTTAATAGAAGAAATATAAACAGAAAACATTCTTAAATACATAGAATAATTGACAGAAATAATCATCACTCTGGTGTTTATCGTTTTGAAAAACAAAGAATTGTAAAACAAATTACATAACCAATTATCTGGTAAAAGCTAGCATCAAAACTTAAAGAATTAAAAAAAATTTTAACGGATTATTTATTTATATTATTCTCCTGCTCGATCCAGAAGCTTAGAGAAGATTGAAATGAATTCTTGTGATTATCATCTGGCATCATCCCATTGCCAGAAACTAGAATGTTTGTAAATGATAGACATCTATCATTGTGGAACTCCTCAACCACGTATCCATCAGCTTGAGAAAGGAAAATTTCATCCATCCTCTCAAGAAGTCTCTGAAATAGCAAGTTTGAGACCGAGGCTATTAAAGCTTTCGAACAATGATAAAAACCCTGAAAGCTCCCCATTTTCAAGGTTTTTATTAAAGGAGTCATGAATGAGACGATATTCATGCTCTAAAATGCAATGGTCAATTCCATTTAACATTTTTTTGATTTCAACTAATTCAGCTTCAATAAAAGCTGAATCGACCTCTAAGGTAATCACACAAGATTCAAAGACTTCGCTTTGACATCTTCTAAACTTTGTGAGACCTTGAGATGTTCCAGTTGAAACGAGCTCCTCTTGGCTTTCACAGAACCAATCATTTCCCGCTTGATCTAATAAAAAAACGAAATTATCATCGTTTATAACAACCTCGAAGTTCTCCAAACAGGTTGCCATTTCGTCAGAATAAATAGAGATCTGCGGCCTTTCTATGGGCAATCTCTCTATATGAGCGATATCGCCCTGGGATAGAAAAATTCCCATTTCATACTCCAATTGGAGACGATTATTTGGCCGGAGTATACTCCTCACAATTAAAAAAGCAATAAACATTGATGCAATCATTATAATTGCCATTATTTCAATCTTCATGGGGTCGAATTCAAAAATAAATAAATGCCTTTTGTTATTTTTTAATTAATAAATGATTTTCTCGGCATAAATCGATAAACGAAGGCAAAATTTGGGAAGAATGATTTAGAAGATGAATTTTTTGGAAGTATATGATCTTTTAGTTGGAGTTTGCCGATTTATGCTCCAAAACAATACACGACCTTATTAAATGAATTATTGAATCTATGCTTTTATATTTTTGAAGTATGTGCGTCCTATCCTTAATATCAACATGAATTCCCTCACATGCTTTTGATTTTCTGACGAATCTATTCTAATTCGGCAAATGCTTTTAAAAATACTCTCAATTTACATGGATTGAATCTATTTTCATGTATTTTGTAGAATTCAAATTTAATTCAATTATTTCTTAACAAGCTAGTAGCAGAATTTGTATAAAATTATTTCACGAAGAGTAATTCTGATTTTTCAGTTACAGTCTAAATATGATCTCCTGGTCTTCCAGCGTTCTCTTGTTCTTATTTTTGACAACATGATTCATTCCAAACATAAAGCATTTATTTATTCAATATTTCTCATTCTATCTTTTTGCATTTCTAATAGACCAATTATGATCTAATTAATATCTCATTATAGCTTCTATTATTTTATCATATGACTAACATGTCAGATTTTTTTCTGATTATTGCTTATAATCATTCGCAACAATTCATCAATCAAATTTATATTAATTTGTTTCAGATTTATATTAACCTATAAGAAACAGCATGATATACTTTAACAAACACCTATTTCTCCTAATTTATATTCTCAAATGTATTAAGATTACATATACCGATCATCGTCGGTACTTTTATTTGCTTTTCTTGTTGAATAAGATTAAATTCATCGGATTATATTTATGTTTATCTCGATCCTTTTAATTAACTTGAATTCAAAAAAAAAACTCCATTGCCAAAAGTATCAATACTTTCTTTGGATTGTTATTAAATTTTTTTACACGGAAACCCAGATTCTAAATTCTTGGGAGAGCCAAATCCTATTCTGGTTGGCTTTGATTACTGGAGACAATATTAACAATGCATGCTTGGACTGAGGCGTTACCATCTGCTTTTCAACTCATTATATTAAATGCATTTAGCTGTCTGTTTAATTTAAAGCAGAGTTTTCTTAGGATATTTTACTATCTGAAATTTGGTACTGAAATAGTTGTAGTTCTACTTGATTAATACGAATTATACTTTCAATAAGAAGAATTGAACCATTTGATTCAACCCGATCAAGCCGGTACTTTAAGATTTTCGTTATTTTACGATTTCAACTTCATACCAGTGTTCTAAAAAAAATGAGATCTGTCAGGAGTGCTTGTGCCTCTGCAGGAGGAAATTTTAAACCTTTACTTGGGCCTTGAGCACGAATTCCATACTCCCATTTTCGGGCTTCTGGCAAGCCCTTTTTTATATGACATTTGGCCCTTCGGTCCCACCTCCCCTTTTTCTGAATTTGCTCTTTATGAGCACGCCGTGACGTTCTGATATAAACTGTTATTGGTTTTCACACACATAAGCGTGTTACTTATCCACTAAAGGCTACAGTCATCCGTCTTACGACATATTCTGCCCAATGTATAGGCTGTGCATAAAATTGTTACTACGAGTGGTGGAGAATCTTCGTCCAAAAGCAAAACCCACCAAAGCGCATGGAATCCCGGTTTCATGATCGTAGCAAGACCGGCAACCTTCCCATTCGACATACCCCTTTTAAAAAAATTACATCCTAAGCTCAAAAGTGGATGAACATAAGGTTTTGGAGGTGGCTAAAAATTCCTCTTGAATGACAAAGATTCATCTCTTTCAATTTATATTGTTTTTCTTGCAACTGACTGAGCATCATTCTTTACATACTCTCAAATCGACCTAGAATCGAAATATCAACCAATCATTAGTTCTTATTTCTTGACATACATTTTATATAGCACATTGAGAAACCCTAGTATAAGTAATTTTAAATAAGCAATGCAATGTATAACAATTTTAAGTGATAGTCAAATGGATTCATCAAATGATAATGGTAAATACATCCGGCCCGTCTATCGGAATACCATTTACCGCTAGATGAAAATGAAATAAAAAAGTTCTACTTTTAACTACAAAATATAAAGTACACCAAATATTTATGAGAATATTACTTTGCATCATAATAAGAAGTACATACGAATGGTTTTAAAGTTTAAACATAGCAAATATAAAGAAGAATAGGAGTTTATCGTATTACTAAGGAAAATGTAAATGACGAAGTTATTATTATAAGGTACGAAATAGGAATTGGATATTCCAGTTGGATATCATAAAACTGAAGCTAACTAATTACTTGGGAAATGGGGCTGAAAAACTAACAACTAGTTGGGGTCTTTATGAAAATAGAAAGAAGTTTTAATCTGAGATGAGTAAAGATTTTCCAACTATTGTAGATGGGCATTCGCTGACAAGAAAATTGTGATTGAATAAATCATGATTAATTGTTAAAGAAAGTGGGCAGTGACTTACAAGTAATTTTGATTGATATCCATGTGGCTAGATCATTATTTACTGGGTGGTAAATGATAAACCTAGCCACAACTTATTGTATACAATAATTGTATAATACTCACAATTTCATGCTCATAAGTCAAACTAATGATTTGCTCGAATAAATGCGGCGATAGCTAACAAACAATGTTATTTGATTTAGAAGAAGAATGAATGAATAGCTGGTATCTTATCAATTGGGGGAATAGATTCGAAGCCTCAATCTTTTGTGTATGCTGGTTTAAATGAAACCACACCTATGAATCATTCGATCCATGGAAATTATTTGTTGTAATAAATGGGTGGAAACCAAGCAATTAATTCACTGGATCATAAGTATGGACTTTAATGTAAGACGCCTATAGAAATAAAACTGATTCTATATTTTGGAGAGGTTAAAATGAAATTATCACATTAAAGTCAATTAATTGCTGTTGGGGGAATGGAGGCAGGTGGCTAACAATAAAATGAATTAATAAAAAGATGCATATTTTGGTGGAAATATGCTAGAAGTAGAAGATAGAAAAGCCTAAATTAATGTACAATAGTAGCAGTCTAACAATTTACAAGATCAATAGCAAGCAGTCAAAGGTGGGTATGTTAATTAACACTTTGCACGGCGTAAAGCAATAAATTCATTCTTATAAAGATCATTCTCGATAATTATGAAAGATTACAGAGCTAGATCCTCTAAGATGAGTTACAAATAAATTAAAGCAAATTAGAAGTTAAGAAATGTAGGTGTGTATCCCTAATAGTCAACTTGAATATTAGAAGACACCAATTTGTGGGCTGCAAGTTGATGCGATAGAATTGAGATACCATGTAAATCTACTTTGGCTTTTGTCTATTATTTAAAATCCAATAATAAAGAAAAAGATCAATCTTAACTTAATATTGAGTAATAAAATGTAGGGGACACTATCATTAAATAGGTTGACTTGAAATAGAAAGAATATATGGCTTTGAGATGTCTGGCGTGGATGAAGCATGGTATATAGAATATTGATGCAAAGTATGTATTCTTTTTTACACTGTGTGTGGCCTTATCGGAAATGCATTATCAGATGGAATCATCAAGAAATCATGGAGTGGATTATTGAGTCCAAAGATTTGGGGTGATATGCATCTGAACTGGTTGGGCATAGATGGACAACCAAGGGATAATATTTCTTCTTTAAGAGTTAGAAGACCAATGGTTCGACACAATAGGAATTCAACATAATCAAATGTTTTAGCGCTTAGAGTTTGGAATTCATCCGAAAATGTTTCTTTTGCGTCTCTGATTATCTTTTCTTCAAGCTTTACCAGAGATACAAACACATCCGAAACAAGACTGTTTTCTTTAGCTAAGTATACCTTGAAAATTTTTTGAATATCGACACCAACATTTTTAACTGCAGCAGCCATAAGATCATTGATTTTCTTGGCCTTTTGAACTTCGAGCTTGTCAATTTCAGAGTTATTTGCTGCATCGTACTCAACAACATATTTCTTCATTGTTGGAACCAAACCAGTGACGGGGTCATTTATCGCAGCTTTGAAGATGGGCCTAGGAGTAGCTAAAATAGTAGTCGAATATACCGAGTATTTAGTCAGAAGATTGGTTGTGTTTTCATTTACTATCTGTTCAATCTGACTATCATTAGATACAATGATTCTCTGTATTCCGACTAAGACATCATTAATCGTCGTGTCAACAGTAGCTAGAATGGATTTTTCAAGCTGAACAGTATTCTTTAGAAATAAAAGTAGCTGCGGATTTGATTTCGAATCGGGAATTTTATTCAAACTGGCATACAGTGCTTCGAACACAGACTTGTAAATATTTCCAAACGCGTTATAAAGGTGATTCAGAAGAAACTCGACCTGTTTCAAATTGTTCTCAGCCTCTGCATAGCGGATGCCTGGTTCTGGGCAAGGAATAATCTTTGGGCACTTATTTAGTCTACAATCATTTTTGGAATTCCTCTTTTCAATAAAGTTTATACAAAGGGTGTTTAAAGTTTCATCAGATGAAAGGTCATCACATCTCTTTTCACTATCGACATTTTTTTCGCAAAAGCAAAGTTTGAGTTATCACCAACAATAGTTGGACAAATTTCATGAGCTAATTTTTATGCTTGTATTTATCCTTCATTATTTATGATTTTTAAACAAATTTCAAATTTTATTTATTTAATACCAGAAATTTTTGCATTAATCTTGTTTTCATCATTGAAATTTTGCAAAAAATGCTTCATGGCCAGTTTGTTGGAGAAGGACAACAAGCCATTTCAAACTGTATTGATCTATTGAAATAAGCCATGCTTGTATTTTCATGGTTCAAAAATACTTTGTTTTAGAAATAAAGACATAAATAAAAAATTTATAAAAAATCAAACCACCGGGGTATGATTAGACTTAGCCCTGAATTTAGAGTTATCCGTTGTGTGTTTTTCCGATCTTGTCTGGGCCAAGTTTCCTCCATCCAATATTAGTTTTTAGCAATCCGTTTGACAATAAGGTTTTCACCGATCGCTCACTAGCTATAGAAATATAGTGAAAATAAATTGTTTTTTTTTTCATGAAAAATCAAACAAATACTAAATTGAGAAACATTTTTTCTTTAGAAACCAATAATCAACAATGAGAGTTAATTTATGCTTGATTTTATATTCTTATCCGCACCAGCTTAGGATCTTCTGGTTCTATGTTGCATTTTCAATAATATTATTCCTTTCTAATCCTCATCTATATTTGCAAGGAATCCTTTCGAGTGACTGCTAAAATACAATAGACTATGATGTATTCCTCGACTTTGATTATACTCCAACCTCGAAATAACATTTCCTATGATCTGAGCAACTAATTCTTCATAGATCAGCATAAAAAATAGTTTTAGCTAATCATCTACTGATTAACGATTTGGACACTAAGTTGTATTGTTCTGTATTCTCATTTTCAAGTAAATTTTATTGCTAAGATTAGTCATTCGAATCTCTATGAATGCCATCTTATTCTTTTTTTATCATATTTGAATAAATCTGCTCTATCAAGTTTTATTTATATTTCCTTCCTAAGTCTGATATCAAACAATCTTCAAAGTTTTCATGCGCTTATACTAACTGGACTGGGTGTGATCTTTGGTTTCCTCGTTGGTTTAACTGGGCAGAATTCGTCGTAAGACGGATGACTGTGGCCTTTCGTGATTGCCCGGATAAGTAATACACTTATGTGTGTGAAACTAATAACAATTTATATCAGAACGTCACAGCATCCTCATAAAAAGAAAACCCCGTAAAATGCCGCGAGATCAACATGCGGGAGCGGGAGCAGCATGGATAAAAAAGGGCTTGCCCTAAGCTCGAAAGAGTTGGCTTGGGATTTGTTCTGAGTGCCCAGGACCTCAGTAGGAGGTTTAAAATTTTCTCCTATAGAGGCACAGGCGATTGTAGTTATTTCGTTTTTTTTTTCTGTTGTGAGTTTGATTGCTGTATACACACTTATGCGTGTGAAACAAATAACAATTTAAATCAGAACGTCACAACCGGCTCATAAAAAGAAAATTCAGAAAAGAGGGGAGGTATGGCCAAACGGAAAAATGCCATATAAAATAGGGCTCATCAGAAGCTCGAAAGAGTGGGCTTAGAATTTGTGTTGAGCGCTCAAGACATTAGTCGGAGATTTAAATTTCCCATCAGCAGAGGCACAAGTGCACCTGCTTATTGAATCTCTTTTTTTAATATTGAGAAACTGTAAAAAAGGCCAGAGCCTTGATAAAAGACATGCGAGATAATGATTTAGAAACGGATAAAGATTGCTCTAGATCATAAGAAAATCAAACACAGGGAATGACGCATCAAAACCAAACTAGTAGTTGTTAAAAACATTGCACTAGTAAAATTGAATATATGGCGACCTAAAGTTATTCATAGGCATTTGAATTAATTAGCTGCCATGGAAGAAGCCTCCATACATTTTATTACTCATAAAAATTTTCAAGGAGTTAAGAAAGTTTAATTTTTGTTGAAAAATTCAAATGTCTGAAGTTTAGAGGAGAAAATATACCACAAGATCCAATGAAGTCGAATTCTTTTCTTTCTCTAGTTTAGTGTTTCATTTCATTATAAAACCATCCATAAAATCAATTAGATCCATAGGAATTTTCATCCTATGATAAATTTGAAATATTGGGCAGAATCTGTCGTGAGACGGATGACTGTCATCTTTTCGTGGTTGCCCGGATAAGTAATCCACTTATGTGTGTGAAATCAATAACAGTTTAAATTAGAAAGTCACAGCCAGAGACTCATAAAAAGAAAAACCCCGAAAAAAGAGGGAGGTGAGACTTGAAAGCCAACATGCGGAAGCAACATGGATAAAAAAGGGCTTGCCCGAAGATCAAAAGTGTGAGCTTAGGATTTGTTCTATGTGCCCATGACCTCAGTAGGGGGTTTAAAATTTGAAATAATCATCCTATTTAGTAAACTAAATAAATTGTTTTCAAACTGATCTAAATTAAGTTTAAACCCAGGTTTCAGATTTACCACCCCTCTTGATGCCACATGAACCAGAATGATATATCTTTCAGAAGAGTAGGGAGTGAATGCAAATTATAATTCTAGAAAATATAATTTTATCTTAGCATCCATCAGTCTCTTTTGCTCAATATTCAAGAAGCTAATGGTGTGAACCCGGGCATTGAATTTGGTTCTTGTTATATAAAACAATTAAATATGTGGGTCTCTCCCTTGAAATCATCTTTTTTAACTATATGCTATTTACTGAATTTATTTTCAAAAGTAAATATTAACTCAATCATAACGATAGATATCATAAAATTCAAATCAATCTAACACAGATAAACATCCAAATTTCAATAAAGCAAGACATATATAGGCATTTGATTTAGTAATAACATCCAAATAATGTAATTTGGCCTAAATTCTCGTTTTTCTTGTATTTTATGATCTCTCCATTCTTTATTCCTACAATATTTGAATAGCTAAAAAGCCTGTCTTCAATATAAATAATTTGCAAAGAATGTGACATCCAAATCAATGGATATATTTTCAAGAATTTCTCATCTTTTAGACGGATATTCAATTCAGAAAGATTAAAGTTTTGATAAATTTTAAGATGAAAATCATCAGAAATTTCATGAATGCAAATCTTTAATTTCTTAAGAAGCTTCAAAGAGTTTACTAGATTTTCAAGAGTCTCCGCAGAATGACAGCCATAGCAGATTGTCTGGAGACTATCCCTGGAAGGATGGAATTCAATTGTATTCAATTTCAAGATTCTTATGTTTTCGTTTACTGAAAAAGTTTTAGCCACCTGTTCGGACTGATTTCCGGCAATTGTACCTGAAAACACGAGCAAATTTGTGCCTTTTAGTGTCAAACTCTCTAAAAATGATTCGTCGAGTAAACAGTTGTTAATTGTTAAAGTTTTCAGATTAGGAAGACCAGGAAGACAATTGAAAGGCAATATCAAAGGTGTCTGTCCACTCTCCCTTAAGAAAGACAGATTTAATTTAAGAAGTGATGATAATAATATTTGTAATCCAGAACTCGATGGATTTTCGACTATTGAAGCACCATCACGGCAGTTTAAACTATGGGTTTGAGAGAATGATAATTTTAGAGACTTTAATTTTTTGAGAGTTGATAAGACAGAAAACAATTTGTGTAATCCACCGTCGTAATTCAAAGCCAATTCTTCAACGTTTGGAATTTTTATGAAAAGATTCAATAATTTTTCACTGGAAAAGATCATAGCTCGAATACTTAATTTCTTAAGTGAAGATAAACATGGAAAATCATAATTTAGTATGTGTTTTCCAGGTGTCTCGCATAACAGTTTCGTTTTAATTTCAACAATATTTGGTGTCTTTTTTAGTAACTCAATCAAAATTGAATTGGAGACACGAATGTTTAAAAATTTCAAATTCATTAAAAAATCTTGGTGTAGAAGAGAAACATTCGAGTTGGCTTTAGAAACCACGCTGATCTCTAATTCTGTTATCTTTGGCAAGGAATTCAGCAAGGAAGTGAAAAATTCGTTACTTTGCAATAAGCTTCGTAATTTTAGTTTTTCCAGATTCCTTAGTTTTTTAAACTCTGTAGCGGTATGAGGTTGGAGATGAATAAACACTTGTATTTGAAGAGTCCTAATGTTTGGAATAGCTTTAATCAAACAAATGATATCATTGTCATCAAAACCCGAAAAGAATCCTAATGAAGCGGCAGTTCCGAAGTTTATTACTAATATTTCCAGGTATTTCAGATTTATAAAGTCACAGTAAATATCCACTTTAAACTGAGTTTTGGATTCAAATTCAAATGCCTTGAGTGACACTAATTTTTTTAGAATAAATCTCAGAAATTTAACTGATACATCGTAATTTGTCATTGAGAGAACTTCAATTTCTGTATGCTTAATTACAAAATGTTCAAATTCGCAAAACACCTTCAAACCTAAATTAATTTCAAGGCCTTTTATTCCTCCTTTCAGTTTATTTTCAGCCTTAATAAAATGGATAAGGTCGTCATTGTCAAGTTCGAATCCAGTAAGAGATAAGAAATTCAGTTCTATCCTGTTAGGCCACTCATTTACGTGTTCAAAGTAGTTAAAAGATTCTGTTTTCTCTGCCACATCGGTGTCATTGTGAGAGGTTATCTTTGTATATTCGGCACCTTGTAAGGTCAAACTATTTTGATTATTATTATCAAATTTATTTTGACCATCAAGGTAGTCAGATAATATCATAAAGTCATATTTGTCTAATCTCCAATCACAACTTATTTGTAACTCTTCGATCTCAAAGATTGTAAGGAATAACAACAGTTTTTTTATATTCTTACATGCACCTGGGATATTAAAAAGTTCATTTTTAATATGTAATTTTTTGCTTTTTAAATTTTTAACAGTCGGCCAAGTGAACGATCCTGTTTCAATATCGATGGTTAATTCTTCGGAGAGATTTACATCTGCCAAGCTGCATCCAGAACTACTAACAAGATAAATGAACATTCCCGAGATAACTTCTTTGTATTGCTCATTCAATTCAGACGTAAGGATTTCACTTGATAAGTTATCATTATTAAAGATAGAATTTGCAAGATTCTTTAGAAAATTATTATCATAAGGTATTTCGCCAATATAAAGATAAGATAAGCTATTAATCAACATGTCTAGCTCGTAGAGAGTAGAAATAGTTGCATCATCGTTGAAACAAAAATCAACGAAACTTTGAAAGGATTTCTTGGTCATATGGGATAAATCATGCATTTCATCTGTGACAAAATTAACTGCTTCAAATTTTCGAATTCCAGAAAAATTTTCTTCATAGTCATCGGATTCTTTGCTGACTTTTCAAGACTCGAACTTTTTCTCATAAAATTTAAAAAAGTATCGTAATATGGAAATTGTTGGAGAATCTCTGAATTAATCCAACCATATTCTTGATCACGAAATCTTACCCCTATTTGTACAGTTTTACAAGTCAATATGAACATTGGTGCATTTACGATCTTCATAATATGCATAAATAAAGTAGATTAAAAATTTTATATATTTTTTAACCTGTCAAATTCTGCATTTAAGATGACTTTTATTTCGTATTTTCATCAGATAATAAAAGGAAACAACTGGAAGTGACTGTGCCTCATCTGAAGGATGGTATAACCCTTCGTTGAGGTTTTTGCCACTAAAAACAAATACTAAGCCCACCCTTTCGAGCTTCGGGCAAGCCCTTTTTTATCCATGATAATGCCACATATCGGAGCCATCATATACAACAATAAATTACAGACGTCATAATGTGAATCATCAAAACTTCGAATAAAATCACACAGATTTCTTGAATCTTGTTGTTAAAAAACTAATGTATTTTCATTATATTGGCATCATAAGTGAGTGATTGGTGAAAATCTTATAATCGAGCAGATTATTAAAAAAAACTCCCAAGGATGAAGTAGTTTTCAATATGCTAGATCGGAAAAATACTCATTGAATCACGAAATCGGGAGGTTCCCACACAAATCATACCCTATAATCCTTCTATAGCTTGGAACACTATATATGTTTTATACCTAAAGTGAAGTGACTTTATGCTCATTCCATATACAAAAAAAACGAAACAACTAGAAGCACCTGTGCCTCTATAGGAGGAAATTTTAAACCTCCTACTGAGGTCCTGGGCACTTGGAACAAATCCAGAACCAACTCTTTCGAGCTTCGGGCAAGCCCTTCTTTATGCATTTTGACCTCGCGATCATCATCCGGCCCCACCTCCCCTTTTTTCCTTTTATGAGGAGGCTGTGACGCTCTGATATAAACTGTTATTAGTTTCACACATAAGTGTATTACTTATCCGGGCAACCACTAAAAGGTTACAGTCATCCGTCTTACGACAGATTCTGCCCAGTTTTTAACTACCAAAGTATCCATGAAATCAATCAGGTATGTAGGAACTTTCATTCAATAATAAAAAAATATTCTAAAACCGAATGTAACAATCTTCTCCGTCGGATGGTTACTAAACCGCTTTTAACATGAAAACTCACCATCTCTAATTATGGGATCCACCACACGCCGATCATATCCGCTTCGATTACTGGAGACAAGAGGATCAATGCATGCTTGGGCTGAGTGGTTACCATCGGGCAGAATCTCTCGTGAGACGGATGACTCTGGCTTTTCGTGGTTGCCCGGATATGTAACAGACTTATGTGTGTGAAACCAATAACTGTTTATATCAGAACGTCACAGCTTTCTCATAAAAAGAAAAACCCCGAAAAAAGAGGGAGGTGGGTCTCTGATGATGATCACGAGGTCAAAATGCATAAAGAAGGGCTTGCCCGAAGCTCGAAAGAGTGGGGTCTGAATTTATTTGGTGTGTCCAGTATCTTAGCAGAAGGTTGAAATTTCCTCCTATAGAGGTACAGACACTTCTAGTTGTTTCGTTTCTTTTTTGAGTAGTTACCATCTGTTTTTCAAAATTTTCTATTCAATACATTTTACAGCCGCATTTTGCAACTTCGCAGTCTATTTAACCTAAGACACAGTCCTCTCCAAGGACTTTTTTCGGCCAGGAATTTTGTAGCTAAGTAGTAACTGTTCTATTTTTATTGGGTATGTTTTTCAGAGCTGACTCAAATTATTTCACTCAACGGATTTCCAACCCGAGCCTCGGGCTTTTCGTTATTATTCGAAGCAAACTTCAGGTTACTTCGCTACTGATGCTTTCAAATTAATCAAAATCTACCAAATTAGCTACGTTCGATCTGGGCAGAATCATCTATCATAAGACGGATGATATAGCCTTTTCGTGGCTACCCAGATAAAAACACACATATGTGTGTAAAACTAATAACAGTTTATGTCAGAACGTCACGTCACAGCAGACTCATAAAAAGACCCCGTTTTTATGTTTTCCGATTTGCAGTGTATGATCGGAGAAAAATCAATTGAAAAACTATGTTATACTGTGTTGGAAGGCCATTTGATCTTCCGGGACAGCCAATGCAGATCAAGTGGGAGTGTGACTTGTCATTCTTGTCTACTTTCCTGCTTGGTCTGTTTCCCCAGTATGAGCTGCTCGAATTATTGGGGACGAGCAGCGTGTCTAAAAAACTATTTGTCGCTTTTGCGTGTGCAGAAGCATGTTAAAATACTAATAAACAACTACTTAGACTGTACGTCTATTTCTTCTGCCTCTGTCCATAGTTGGACATGCTACAAAATCGATCTTATGAACTGCTTTAAAAAACTATTTAAAAGCATTAGCTCTGCTAGTACACTCAGCCATAACGCCGAGTCTTGCTTAAAAAACTATTGTACATGGTGTCTGTACTGTTTAACGCACCATAACCGACCAAACCACTCCTTTACAACTCATAATGGTGTTTTTAATGATTCTACTACGATTTCTGAAGCAAAAAAAGCATTAAAATGTTCCTTCTGTCAAAAGTCGACCTTTCGGAAAAAGTAAATTTTTTAAAAAATGTTAAGATGATTGATGAATTAAAATCAGTTGTAATTTATAAAATGGTAAAACAAGCAAATGAAGTTATGAGAATTATTGGTACGAGAAATGGAGGATGTCAGCTTAACCATACAAATAGGATTAGAAAGTGGTTCAAGATCTCGTCACTTAAAATCACATCTGAACACAACTTGCAAATCTTAAGAGAAATCTTTACAACTAAACTTTTTGTTAAAGCAGTTGTAATCAAATCAAAGAATGAACGATATTATATGAAAGGTTGTAATACAGGTAGTTCAGCGGCAATACAAGAAACCGACAACAAACCAAATATTGGCACGAGGTTATTGGAAGATAAAAAGAAAGTTAGGAAAATAAATAAATCTATTGAACTTAGTAAAAAAATGGGTTTAGAAAATATTGAACGCTTTGAATATGAAACGAAAAAAAATAGAAAAATAAAGAAAGTAAAAGAAGAAGTGAAGATTGAGGAAATGGAGAGTCTCCCAAGGACACCATCTGATCTGAAAGCTAGCATCAAGACTTCTTTGGAAGTCCTATTCAACGATATCAAGTCGTGTGATCCTGGATGGCCAAAGGAGTTTTTCTCTGCTGTGCAAAGAAGATTTGGAAGGATGCCTAGATTCGGCTGGTCCAGAGCTCTAACTGTCTTCTGTGGTAAGTTCCAGAAGAACATATCCCTAGAGGAATTTAAAAGGATGGCTGTCTCAAGGCGTCCTGATAGATTTGATAGAGACACAGTCAAGCATGTCAAAACGTTTGAAAATCCGTTACAAATCTGTAATCTGATCAATGCAAAATCCGAAATTCGGTTAAAGGATGCATTCCTCAAGTTCATACGAGAGGATGCATCTA
The DNA here is from genome assembly GCA_037043625.1 of Drosophila melanocephala. NCBI lineage: Eukaryota > Metazoa > Arthropoda > Insecta > Diptera > Drosophilidae > Drosophila > Drosophila melanocephala. The sequence continues at coordinate 29,886 of JBAMBD010000510.1, read as the reverse complement.
CCGAAAGTTGGATGAGCAAAAGGACGAGGAAGATACCTAACGAGAAAGTGGATCGACAGTTATTAGAGTCTTTGATTCTAATAGTTGGCGACTATGTTCGAAGTAAGCCCCACACGAGTATGACAGAAATCGCAGCGACCATCAGAAGTGCACAGATGGCCTACGAATTAGAGAGCATGAAACCCCGGACACCCTCTAAATGGAAAGATAGTATCGATAAAAAGATATTAAATCTTCAAGTTCTTAGTGATTTACTTGGTAAGTCACAAAAGAACGAGAAGCTATCCAGAGAGGACAAGAGAAAATGCCTGACATTTATGAGTCAGGAAAAACTCAAACTGGGGAATTCAATGGACTGTACTGAGGCAATTTCTCGAATCATGGAAAAAATCTTGATCTATAAGAAAAAGATGGAAATGCATGAGAAGAGAAAAGACTTCTCCAAAGCCAACCGATCCTTTGAACTATATAGAAGACAATTTTATAGAAGTTTAACTGATGAGGTGGCCAAGGAGAGTAATGTCGCAGTTCTCGAAGTTAAAGACTATTGGTCCAATATGTGGATCAAGTCTGAGACTGAGAGAAGCCAAGATCAATTCGAAGATTATCTGAGAGAGCATGTAGATGGAGATAGGAAATTTGACAACTTCCCCTCCTTTGAAGAGTTCCAGAAGACCATCAGCTTTCTTCCAAATTGGAAAGCTGCTGGTCCGGATGGAGTCTATAATTTCTTTATAAAGAAATTGACACCTCTTCATGAAAGTCTATATGAGATAATCAAAGGCATTTGTGTGAATTCTAAATGTGAAGATGATTGGTTTTACAAAGGTATCACATACCTTATTCCCAAAGGAGATCCTCAAGCAGGAGGAGACTTCAGGCCTATAACCTGTATGTCGAATCTATATAAGCTCACAACTAAATGTGTTACGCAAGTATTGCAAAACATTGTTGAGTTTAGAGGTCTCCTGAGTGAAAACCAACTCGGAACTGTAAGAATGGTTCAAGGAGCAAAAGAGCAAGCATTGTTAAATCTAGCCATCAACAAAGAGCATTCCAACTCTTTAAAAACTGCCTGGATAGATGTCAAAAAGCCGTTTGATTCGGTTGTTCACATCTACCTTATCAAATGTACAGAGAGCCTGAAATTCCCTGAGTGGATCACAAGCTTCCTTAAAGACACTATTTCAAGATGGAAAGTTGATGTTAGATTTAATGGTGAATCAATTCTAGAGAAAAGGTTGGAGAGAGGAATTCTACAGGGAGACAGCCTGTCCCCTCTCTTATTTGTATTATGCATGGATCCACTAAGCCGTAAGCTAAGTGCCAAATATCAGAAAGTCGGTGTTAAAACCGAATCTGATATGTATATTACAAATCACCTTTTATTCATTGACGATTTGAAATTACTTGCTGAATCTGAAGAAGAACTTGAAAGAATGATGAATGAGACAAAATCGTTCTTTAAAGCAATTGGCTTGGAAATGAATAAGACCAAATCCGCAACCAATAGCAAAGTTTGTGAATCAGATGCTACATTTTTGGAAGGTAAAGAAAGCTACAAATACTTGGGAATTATTGAGACAGCTAGTAGCACAATATCCAAAGATTCCTTTGAAAAAGTAAGAAATGAAATTTTAAAGAGAGTCAAGAATTTGTGTGAAAGCAAACTGAATGCAAAGAATTTATTCAAAGCGATAAATGAGCATGCAGTGTCTGTGATTAACTACCATGTAGGAGTACTAAAGCTTGAACCGGAAGAATATGTCAAACTCGATGAATCCATTAGGAAAATACTAATGGAATATAAAGTTCACTTACAGCCAGCAAACAAAGAAAGGCTGTATTTTCCAAGAGAAATGATGGGAAGAGGAATGTCCAAAATTGAGCATAAGAGTGAGAGTATGCTCCTCCAATTGAAGAATTCCCTGGAAAAATCGAGAAATATCTCCTTAAGGCGTAATGCCATAATTAAGGTAGAAGAAGACAATTAGACACATCTCTCAACATTACAGAAGGCGAGATTACCAAAGAATCTCTTTATGAATCACAGATTAAATCCCTAATGACCGACATTAATAGAAAACAACTTCACGAAAGGTTGTTTAGGGTCTGTGATCATGAACTTGCCTCCATTAAAGATTCTTCAGTGTGGCTTACCAAAGGAAATATGAAACCAAGAGATGAAGGAGCTTATTGCTTCCTTCAGGATAGAAATATATTCTTTGGAGAAAAAGTCAAGTGCCCACATTGCAAAGCTGTGCCAAAGACAGTAGATCATCTTGCCACTAAATGCGATCGTATGTTTGGTCATGATTACATGAGAAGGCATAATGAAGTATTAAGATGCATATATTTATCACTGTGTAGAAGATTCGGAATTAAGAAGACAAGAAAATTGAAATCCCATTCCGTTCAAGAAGTCTTAGCAAATGAGAATGTCGAGATTCGAGTAGATACAAGAATTAAGACGGACATCAAAATACAACATGACAGACCAGATATCTTCTTACATGATAAAAAGAAAAATGAAATAACTCTGATCGAGGTTGGAATTACCAATCTTGACCTATTAACTCAAGTTGAAAATGAAAAAACTAGAAAATACGATTTAATAGCAAATGAGTTATCATTGATTTACAATTACAAAGTGAACATAATTCCATATGTAATGACCTGGGAAGGGCTGGTAACGAAATACCACAACAAGTATAGTAAAGAGATAGGAATTGAGCCTAAAGTCGAAGCGTACATCCAGTCTATTATACTCAAGAAGACTCTGGAGTCTATTTCATTTGAAAGACGACGAAGTATTGAAGAGGCGGACAACCATGTGAGTCTTGAGCAGTTAGTGCTTAGATCATCAGGTGGAGATAAGAGAACCGACACGGAATCAATTAAAGAGTAATTGATAATCTTTAGATTACCCATTAAATAAATTATTTAAATTGAATTTAGTAAAAATGCTAAAAATATTTACAAAACTTATAATCAAAAAGAGAACATAAATGTAATATATGAAAAGATCAAAATAAATGATTAAAATAGATTTAAATACTGGAAATGAAATTAAGAATAAACCTGAAGTACCGAAATGGATATTAGACCATACTGACAGCTACGAGGAAACCAAGGAGAAGATACAACACGTAAGAAGGGTAATCTCAGTTGAGGTAAATATTAAAAAGGATAAAAATAATATTAAGGACAACATGATAGAAGAAAACAATTATAAGCCTGCTGAGAAACAGCTACAATCTAATAAGTGTTACATGAATACGAATGAGGAGAGAAAGAAGGTGGAAATAGTAATCAAGAAAAAGCATCTTGAAGATAGGTATACTAATATGGATGAGAATGAAGAAATATACAATGGGAAAATTAAGGATGAACTAAAGAGATCAAGAATTAATGCTATTACTAAGAAGATCAATTGGGACAGTCTAATAGATGGAAATGAAAGTGTAACTAAAGTAGAAAGATTTAATAATATGGCCAAAAGCACCTACAATAATAGGATGAACACTACCAGCAAACCGGTAAATAAAGAAGATAATTTGAATTACGACTGTCTGGAAGATAAAGGAACAAATACTGTGACTGAGGATATTTATGAGATTGTAGATAGAATTAAAAAAGAGAATGCAGTAAGAAGACACAGGAAAATAAAAGATAAAGGTGAGCTTAGAGTGATAAGCTTGAATTGTAATGGAATCCAAAATAAGGTTTATGAAATTAAGGAGTTGATACGAAAAGAAGCACCTGATATAATATGTCTACAAGAAACCAAGAGACGGATTAAGGAAAGAAATATATTCGTAGACGGTTATAATTGTATAGAAAGCTTTGTTACAGAAAATATAAGCGAGAATGGATTAATAACACTGATTAAAAACAATGTAAAACACGGGGTTAAAGTAACAAAGCTTGAAAAGTATATAATTGGAATAAGAATAAAACGACAAAATGGCAAAACGCTTGACATCGTTAATACATACGTGGCCAACCAGGGCGGAGAGAGACATGACACGCTAAATAAGACTGAAGAACTATTAAAAAGGGATAGAACGACATTATGTATTGGAGACTGGAATACAGACAAAGCAGAACTCGTTGATAAATTTAAGAGAGACAATAGTAATATATATACGAAAGGAAGCATGGTTGGAGGAAGTCGTATAGTAAACGGGGTAGAAACTAGTAGAATTATTGATTACAGTATAAGTAATAGTAAGAATATAATTAAAGAAGAAAGATTTTTAAAAGACTGGCATATATCAGATCACTACCCAGTGTATGTAAGAATAGGATGGAAGATTGAGCACAGTAAAATGAACAAGAGAGAAACCATATTTGATAGAGCAAAAATTCTGAGCAGTACCAATATAAGAAATGATATAAGAACCAAGTTAATACTCGAAGAAAAAGAAGATTGCAGAATAATGTTTGATGAATTTTATAATAAACTGCTAAATCTAACGGAAGAACATAATCTATGGAGACCGGTTGAAAGGAATTTTAAACAGATAAGGTATAAAAGTATTGAAAGATTAATTAAGACAAGGCGAAAGTTAACTGATATTGAAGATATCAAAATGATGACTATAGAAATTAGAAAGAAAATTAAAGAACTGCAAAAGAAGAAGTTTGAAAACTTTATCGAAAGAGGACGAGAAATATTAAGGAAGAACGACTCAAGAAACGCTTTTAAATGGCTTAAGACAATAAGTAAGCTTAATAGTGAGAACGATACGTCGAACACACCTTTGATAGATGTGGAAAGTAATACTCTAGCAACATCAGACATAGAGAAAGTAAAAGTAATTCGAAAACATCTTAGCAAACTGGCAGTGAAGGAAACGGTTAATGACAGACAAAACTTGTCTGAAAGCAGAATAACGACATATAATATAGATATTGGTAATGAATCGGATAAGGCTATTGAATGGATTGAAGTTATAAATGCGTTGAAAAGATGTCAAAACGGAAAAGCGGCAAGCAAGGATAAGCTCCCGTGTGAAATATACAAGATATGCGAGGTAGATAGAAAATGTGAAACAGGAATGAGTAAGGCCATGTTAGAATTATTTAGGAAGTGTTTTGATGAAGCGTTCACGCCTGAACAATGGACTGAGAATCTGGTAGTATTGATTCCCAAGAAAGGAGATTTACAATCACTTGATAATTATAGAGGAATAACATTGATTAACACACTGTCTAAAATATACTGTAAAATCTTGGCGGCTAGACTGGCGAATATAAACAAACTTTACGGACTGATTAGAAAAGAACAGACAGGATTCATAGAAAATCAAATTGGTTTAAATAGTGTATTGGCTGTAGTAGAAATTATTCAAAGAAGAACATTGTGTAAGCAAAGTACATATTTAGGATTCATTGATTTTAGAAAAGCCTACGATTTAGTATCACATGAAAGATTGATTGCAAAATTAGAAAGAAAACAGCTTGGAAGTAAGTTCATTAATGTAATTAAAAGCATATATGCGAAAACAAAATTGAGAGCAAAGTTTAACAAAGAGATATCAGAAAAGTTTGATTACGATCGAGGAGTAAGACAAGGCTGTCCAACTTCACCACTATTATTTGATATATATATTGATGATCTACTAGATGAAATGCCCGGAATCTCAATACCGAATACCAATATTTCTATACCAGGATTATGCTTTGCCGACGATACGTTATTCTTTGCGGAAAACATGGATGATATGAAGACGAAATTCACACTATTGGAACGATGGGCAACAGAAAACTATATGGAAATCAATGCAAGTAAATGTGGTATTATGAAGTTCGAACAAAGCACAACAGATTGCACTCATTTATTAGCATCCAGTGGAACAATCCCAGTTGTGAACAAATATAAATATCTAGGAGTAGAATTAAATGATAAAATGGATTTTAAAATGATGGCACAAGGCCGAGTCGGTATAGGATGTCAGACGCTCGGGATGATTGGTAGAACACTAACTGCAAAAAATATTCCAACAGGTTATAAAGCAATGCTGATCAAATCGATCTTAATACCAAGGATGACATATGGAATAGATATATTTGGTTTCAGATACTCGAATCTAACAACCCTGAGAGCAATATTGAACAAATCACTTAGGCTAATGACTGGGACGAACAACGTGTGTATAAGTGCGGTATGTAACGAATATAAAATAGAATACCTTGAGAAATTCGGCCGGTATATGCAACTAAAAAATGTTATTAGTTCTGAGAGTGATTCAACATCCATAGTTAGTGAACTATATAATACTGCTAGTTATATTAAGGATCCACAAAGACCCAGGGTTGTATTAAGGACAAGAATGATTGAAACAAAAGAGTTCATAAAAAAGAATAACATTAAGATGGAATCCAAAAAAGGGGTTAAGACTCAACTGAAAGGACTTTTCGATGCAAAGCGGAAATTTAATCCTGATAACAAAATTAATACTCTGAGAAAGAAATTTAATATCGGAAATGGTAAGAAAGTACATCAGTTGGAACTAGATAAAAATGATGACATAAGAATGGGAGCAAAACTAATGATTAATAGTAGAATTGGAGTGAACACAAATTTTAAAATCCTAGAAAGGAAAAAACTAATTAATAAAGACCAAACCGAAACCGAGAAATGTTTATGCTGTAACAGGGAAGGTAAAGACAACATTACGCACTGGATACTAGACTGCTCAACATTTAATGAAGACAGATATACCTTATTGAACGAGATAAAAGAGGTGTTAAGAATCAAGGCTGGAAATGAGTACATAGACAAGCTTGTAGAATTCTGCCTAAATGGGGCAGTAAACGTTGGCCTTGATACAAACATAATGAAGAACTATAAAAGGAGAGTTGTTATCTTTATGAGCAGAATCGAGAAAGAACGGAGGATTGCAATACGAAGGATATTCGCCGAGAAATATAATAACTCAATCAAATGAAGAAATGAAAAGGTGAAAATTGGCTTTAAGCACATCGAACGAACGACGGGGCTGAAATGAGACGGAATGGACAGTTTAAGACTGGAGAGATCCCCACCGACCTTGAGCTCCACAAGGGTCCAACGGGTGAGGAATATCCGGTTGCCTTAGGCTGCAGTAAGATTAGCAGACTACCACCTCAGCAGGTGGAAGCCATTACTATAGAAAATCAAGTTAAGAAAAGAGTGATTCAAAGATAGCAGAGAAAACAAAAAATCCAAAATAGTTTATTGCCAGAAAGTCACAGCCTCTCCATAAAAACAAAAACCCTAAAAAGGGAGAGGTGGGACTGGAAGGTGGCTGAAAGGCCAACATGCGGGAGCGGCATGTATAAAAAAGGGCTTGTCCGAAGCTCGAAAGAGTGGGCTTAAGATTTATTGCAAGTGCTCAGGACCTTTACAGGAGGTTAAAACTTCCTCCTGTAGAGGCACAGGTGCTTCTAGTTTAATAAATTTCGTTTTTCTACTGGAGATAAGAGAGCAATGCATGCTTGAGCTGAGTGGTTACCATCGAGCAGAATCTCTCGTGAGACGGGTGGCTCTAGCCTCTTCGTGGTTGCCCGGATAAGTAACATACTTATGTGTGTGAAACCAATAACAGTTTATATCAGAACGTCACAGCCTCCTCATAAAAGAAAAAAAGGGGAGGTGGGGCCGGATGATGATCGCGAGGTCAAAATGCATAAAGAAGGGCTTGCCCGAGGCTCGAAAGAGTGGGTTCTGGATTTATTTAGTGTGTCCAGTATCTTGGCAGAAGGTTGAAATTTCTTCCTATAGAGGCACAGGCGTTCCTAGTTGAATAAGCACCTACTTTATTAAGAGGTACAGACGCTCGCAGTTAATAAATCTCATTTTTTTAAATAACTTCGGTTAGATGCTTAAATTCCGATTTCTGGTCCTCTTGATACAGCATGAACTGGAAAATACCTTTCAGAAGCAAAGAATAATACAAAACCATCATTTCCGTGAATATGGTTTTGTATTGAAATCCAACAGCCTCTTTGCTCAATAATGTATTAAGGAAGCCAAGTCAGTACCTTGAAAAAACATAAATTATATGATTTGAGTATTTATATAATAACTATCCAATCATTTCATTATTAGATAATGAAGAAGAACCACCTAATGATCATAATATCTGATGGATAATTTAATAAAATGATGAGCTAATTGGTTGCTTACCATTAAACACTTTACGACAAATTTAATAAAGAACCTAATGATGTAAACATGACACCGGATTCAATTTTAGTTGAATCAAACAATTAAATATGTGGACCTTTCACCCTAAAAAATAAAAAATTTTAAACTAAGTGCTATTTATTGAATTTATATTCAAAGGCAAATATTAATTTCATAAAAATGATATATCTTACAACATTTAAGTCAATCTAACACAAATAAACATACAATTTAAACAGATGCATAGTTATTTCATTGGGTAATAGCATCCAATTTTGGAAAAGTTATACTTTTTCCTCATAATTTATAATATCCCCACTCCTTATTCTTTTAATATCTAAATAGCTCATAAGCATGTCTTCAATATAAACAGTCTGTAAAGAATGTGCCAAAGAAATCAATGGATATATTTTCTCAATTCTTTGGTCTTTTAGGCGGATATGCAATTCAGAAAGATTAAAGTTTTCAAGAATATTCAAAGCATCAGAAATTTTATGAATATGGATTTTTAATTTCTTAAGGAACTTCAAAGAATTTATTAGATTTTCAAGGGTTTTCGCAGAATGACAGCCATAACAGATTGTCTGGAGACTATCCCTGGAAGGATGGAATTCAATTGTATTTAATTTCAAGATTCTTATGTTTTGGTTCACCCAAAAAGACATTGCCACCTGTTCAATCGGATTCCCGACTATTGTACCTGAAAATACGAGCAAATTTGTGCCTTTTAAGGCTAAATTCTCTAAAAATAATTCTTCGAGTAAACAGTTGTCAATTGTTAAAGTTTTGAGATTTGGAAGGTCTGGAAGATAATTGAAATGCAATATCAAGGGAGTTTGCCCTTCCTCGCTTAAGAAAGACAGATTTAATTTAACAACTGATGATAATATTTGTAATCCAGAACTCGATGGATTTTCAATTATTGAAACACCATCACGATAATTTACATTATGAGTTTGAGAGAGAGTTAATTTTAGAGACTTTAATTTTTTGAGAGTTGATAAGACAGAAAACAATTTGTGTAATTCACCATCGTAATTCAAAGCCAATTCTTCAACGTTTGGAATTTTTTTGAAAAGGTTCAATAATTTTTCACTCGAAAAGATCGTATCTTGAATGTTTAGTTTCTTGAGTGAAGATAAATATGGAAGATCATAATCTAGCAATAAATGTCCAGAAACATCCCAGGATAAATCTGTCGCTTCAAGTTCAACAATATTTGATGTCTTTTTTAATATCTGAATCAGGATGGAATGATTGGCTGAAATCCTTAAAATTTTCAAATTCTTGAAAAAAGCGTCGTTTAAAAGAAAATCGTCCAATTCAACATTTGGATGTATAATGATTTCAAATTCTGTAACCTTAGGTAAAGAATTAAACAAGGAAATGAAAAATTCGTTGTTTTCATTAAAACCCCACAATGTTAGCTTTTCCAGATTCCGAAGTTTTATAAACCCTGTAGCGATAACCTGGCTAAGGTAAAAGACTTGGATATGAAGAGTTTTTATCCCTGGAATAGCTTGAATCAAAGAAATTGTTCCGTCGTCATCCAAAACTCAAAAAGATCTTGATGAAACTGTATAACAGTTCATTACTAATATTTCCAGGTATTTCAGATTTATAAATTCCTTGTAAATATCTACGCCTAAAAGATTTTGTGAATCAAATTTGAGTGTTCTGAGTGACACTAATTTTTTTAGAATAAATCTCAAGCATTCCACTGATAATTTATAATTTCCTATTGAGAGCACTTCAATTTCTGTATGCTTAAAGAAAAATGATTCAAAATATGGAGTTACTTTCAAACCTAAATTAATTTCAAGGCCTTTTATTCCTCCTTTCAGTTTATTTACAGCCTTAATAAAATGGATAAGGTCGTCATTGTCAAGTTCGAATCCAGTAAGAGATAAGAAATTCAGTTCTATCCGGTTAGGCCATTCATTTACGTGTTCAAAGTAGTTAAAAGATTCTGTTTTCTCTGCCACATCGGTGTCATTGTGAGAGGTCATCTTTGGATACTCAGCTCCTTGTAAGATCAAACTATTTTGATTATTATTATCAAATTTATTTTGACCATCAAGGTAGTCAGATAATATCATAAAGTCATATTTGTCTAATCTCCAATCACAACTTATTTGTAACTCTTCAATCTCAAAGACTGTCAGGAATAACAAAAGTTTTTTTATATTCTTACATGCACCTGAATTATTAAAAAGTTCATTTTTAATATGTAATTTTTTGCTTTTTAAATTTTTGACAGTTGGCCAAGTGAACGATCCTGTTTCAATATCGATGGTTAATTCCTCGGAGAGATTTACATCTACCAAGCTGCATCCAGAACTGCTAACAAGATAGATGAACATCCCCAAGATAACTTCTTTACATTGCTCATTCAATTCAGACGTAAGGATTTCACTTAATAAATCATCATCATTAAAGATAGAATTTGCAAGATTCTTTAGAAAATTATTATTATGAGGTATTTCGCCAATATAAAGATAAGATAAGCTATTAATCAACATGTCTAGCTCGTAGAGAGTAGAAATAGTTGCATCATCGTTGAAACAAAAATCAACGAAGTTTTGAAAGGATTTCTTGGTCATATGGGATAAATCATGCATTTCATGTCTGATTAGGTCAACTTCTTCCGAATTACGGTTATCGCTTGGTTTATCAGACGATTTTTCAAGAGTTGCCCTGTTGTTTAGAAAATTTAAAAAAGTATTGTAATAAGGGAATTTTTTAAGAATCTCTGAATCAACCAAACCATCTTCTTTATCACGGAATCTTACCCCAACTCGAACAGTTTTACAAGAAACTATGAACAATAGTGAATTTACAATCTTCATAATATGCATAAATAAAGTAGATTAAAATTTTTATATTTATGTTTCTTTAATCCTTCAAATGTCACTTTTGTCATTCTAATTAGTAATAAACCACATATATTGTGCAATGAATAATTAAAATTACAAAAAATCACATTGGTTTCTTGAATTTTATTGTATAATTCAAAGCTTAGTCTAAAATTTTTGAATTAAGGATTTTTATATAGATGTATCAAAACCTAGGTCCAATGGTTTTCGTCAATCGCCAATCAAAAAATAAGATCGACAGTTTCAGATCAGTTAATCATTGATCAAAAGTTGCTGAGAATTTAATTGATATCTTGTGAGGAATATTTTGACATTCTTAAAATTGTTTAATTAACTAGAATGATACAGTTGATTCGGGCCAACATTCTTTATCACTTTGATTCCTCTTTTGATCTCAGTCTGAAATTTTTCTAAATTTCTTTGATGATGAAAAGAATTACATAATTATTATTGTATATGGGAGGAGGTTGGAATCACCAATCTTGACCTATTAATTCAAGTTGAAAATGAAAAAACTAGAAAATATGATTTAATAGCAAATGAGTTATCATTGATTTACAAATGCAAAGTGAATATAATTCCATACGTAATGACCTGGTAAAGAAATGCCACAACAAGTATAGTAAAGATATAGGAATTGAGCCTAAAGTCGAAGCGTACATCCAGTCTATTGTACTCAAGAAGACGACGGGCATCGAAGAGGCGGATAACCATGTGGGTCTTGAGCAGTTAGTGCACAGATCATTGGGTTTAGACAAGAGACTTGACACAGAATCAATCAAAGAGTAACTATTAGATTGTCCATTAAATAAATTCTTTTATACGGGAGTCAGTATTTGAAGAAGATATCTCTGTGGAATGGTTTCATGTTTAAATCTTAGTTAGTCAATTATTGGATAACAATGGAGAACCACAGAATAGTCATAACATATAGGGGATAATTGTAATAAGATGATAATCTAACTGATTAAGTAAATTATCACAATTCCCTTTAAGACATTATACTTGACCTCTTTTGATTTGACTTTGCTGATACTTTATTACTTACCAATGATTGACTTAATTTTCACAGTTGAATCTCTATTAGATGATCTATGGGTCGTAGGTTTAGAATGCATAACTTCAAATTTAGCTCCCTGAAGAAAAAAATATTTCTAGCCATTAAGATGTGAAAATTGTAATACGAAAATTATGTATTTGTTTAATGATTTTAGTCTAGGATTTTATTAAGGAATTGTATTATCTCACTCTCAAATTGACATAAGATGAAGGGCCCCTTTCCCATGTATAGATTGATTAATTAGGGTACGTTTCTCGGTCAAGAACAACTATAAACTGGTAAAGATATAATTTAATAGATCCTACTTCAATGATTTCCTGACTTTTTGACTTACACTACAGGGATACATCAGAAGGTGTAATAATGTTTTTTAAGTGTCCACTCTAATAAATTGCAATTGAAGTATTTGCTATCCTACGTGCAAGCACTTAATTGTAACTGATGCATTGACAAATCAATAAAAATTATCATTTCTATTAGAATTATAAGGAGTAAAATAAAGATGTGTTGATTCTCTATTGATTTCATAATAACAAAGATGTCCTTCAGTTGCGGGAAATCTCTTTATAATTGTATTTGAATGCAATAAAGTTGGCTTACATTTATATTCGATACAATGTTTGATCTTTAGAGATTCCCGTTAAATCTCTTTGAATTGAAATATTCTCATCACCTTACTGAATAATTTATACTACCATTTCTACATTGACTATAATAATTATAAAAACATTTCACAGAGTTCATTTAACTGGATTAGATAGTTGAAATAGCTTATATTCTCCCCTATTGAATTGGCAATTCCGGAAATTCAAATACCTTTTACCAGATGATTACGATTATGCATCTGCTTACTAACTTTCTTCTCATCTATCACGATCTTTTCTTTAAGATGTCTATAATATATTTCAGTAGTAGTCGTGGGTAGGGTGATGTTTCATTTTTACGTGACTACTTGGATAAGTTATCTATAATTTGTATTCTATGAAACGAGAAAAAAAACGAAACAACTAGAAGCGCCTGTGCCTCTGAGGATGTCATTTTAGCACCCTGCTAAGATCCTGGATACTTTATATAAATACTGAGATCACCCTTTCGAGCTTAAGATAGCCATTTTTATGCATGCTGATCCCGCATGCTTTATGAAACGAGAACAGATATATTCATCAACCATAAGCGAGAAACCTGAAAATTTTGAACCGTTTGTCTAAAAAGTTTAAAATATTTGATAGGATGTATTTATAATATGACCGAAAGACCTGCATGCAGATGATATGTATAGAGAATGGCTTCTCAACGGGTAGTTTAAGACATACACATGGGTTGAATGATATAAAATCTTTCTATTTAAAACACATGTACTTCTCCTTGAATAAATTCCAAGTTTTTCTATATATTAAACAATCTATAGAGCACTATTCTACCAGTCTTACAAAATGTATAATTTCTGAAAGACATGGAATCTACATTTTCTTTCTAAGCATTCCTCTTATCATTCTGATCATCATGATCTTAACAGTTTAAATGATTTACAAATTGATTCTTCTCAAAATGTCATTTTGAGGCCTTAGATGGGATAAAAGCTCTTTGCACATTTAATCATCACTGTCAATATATTATAGCTGCCAGATTTATATGTGCTAATAAATGAATTGAGTTGACTTATTGTCCAGTTCATATATCCGATCATCACTTGTCTGAAGAATTTCAATCGAAGATCCAAAAATTGATTTATATTTACAATTTTCTTAAAAAAAAGAAATTTAATCAATTTTCATCCTCTTGGAAGGACACTCAGAAGAAATCCTAAGTCCACTTTTTCAAGCTTCGGGCAAACCATTCTTTATTTATGTCGACCTCGCACCCATATCCCCCTTTTTCAGGTTTTACTTTTTGCTTATTGAGTGCTATTAGTTTCACATATATAAACGTATTACTTATCCACGAAAAGGTTACAGTCATCTATCTCACGACAGACTTTCTCAAGCAAAGTCAAGCTTAAAAGATTACTCTAAATCTAGGGGTAAGTCCTTTCATATCCCGTCGACGTTCAATAAAGCAGAACCATATATGATTTATATCCAAAATGGAATGGCTTTAGATCCATACATAAGCATATTCTTAAACCAAAGACTGCACAGGATCAATATGTGCCATAAATACTCTAGCATTACACCTTTCCTCCTACAAAAGACCTGTTTTACAGACATCTGAAGATCTTCTTATTCTTATAACTCCTAAAAGTTTTCATGGAGTTAAGAAATAGCTGACCAATCTCTTAATAGAAGTACTAAGTTGCCAAACTATATATAAAGTGCATATTATACTGCAAGACAGTATAAGATAATTTCACTCTTTTTCTCTCGTTTAATGTCATCTTGGACAACCAATAGCTTTCTAATTTAGGATGCTGATAAATTTTTAAATAAAATTTTTAACCCAATGACTAAGCCGGCATCAGCCAAATACTTTAAATTAATTTACGAAGAAAGCTGTTACTTTTACATGCCAATAATTAGCAGCTATTTCAATCTCCTCCTTGATTTTATTGAAGCTAATAACAGCACTTTATTAGTTTTCAATGATTTTTCCTTTTCAGTTTTTTTCGGTTGCTCCAACGAGGGTGATATTCATTTATTTGTTGCAAGGTTAAGAAGAAAGACAAACGTGACATTTTTCCACAACATCTCCAGGGATAAATCCGTTGCTGTTATTTTCTACCAGGAGTTTGTCAACCTGAAAGAATCGTACAAAGAGAATGTCATTTTCATCAATATTCCCGAACTCAGTGCCATAAATAAGGGGTTCCTTGATTTATTCAAGCTGAAATTTGCTATAACATCTCTCCCTAATTTGGAGAAGCCTGATTACTTCGTCCGCAGATTCTTTACCATGTGTCCTTACTTTAAAATTTTACTGAAAAGGTCTGCTTTTGAGTATTTCAGGTCCCAAGAAGAGAAAATAAACCTTTTGTTGAATACCATCAAGAACAATGAAAGATGCAGTGTTTATTTTGACAATGCTAGAGATAAATTCCTTATTTACAACATTTTAAGTAATTCCAACAAATATGCAATTAATGATCATTTGTTCTTCAATAACAGCAATGACAAAACTGTCATAGTCAACAAGGTGAGATTGATCAACACCTTATTTCATGAAAAGGATGAAATTCTTGTTTTTTACAACTTTTATCCATATTTTGTGAAAGGAAGCAAAATCTTCTTGTGTGACGAAGCATTGAAAGAGCAACTTCAAATTATAGAGCAGATTGAAGGCAAGTTAGGAGAAGTAGAACAAAATCAAGAAGACGACTGTGAAATCGAGTTTGGAGAAAATGAGAAAAGAGGATCCCATCGGGAGTGGAATAAAAATTCAGAGAAGGGAGTAAATAAGGACAACTACGAAGATCTTACTGAAGACAGTATTGATTCAAATGGCAATGACAAAAGGGTGGATGGAATAAAAATGCTGGAGACATCTAATGATCCCCAAGACACAGTTGCATTAGAAACATTCACCGGGAACAGTGAATTGGACAAATCAAATGTCCAAAAAGCTGAGATTCCCGTAGTACCAGATGAGGAATGGATCAAGCTCAATCCACATTTAGCAGTGGATAGATTTGAAAAGCATTTTCCATCAAAGGTTGATACTAATAAGGTGAATCAGCCTTCCATTTCTAATAACACATCTTTGATACAGACACAAAATACCTCGCCTTCCATTCCTTTGACTGAACCTCTTCAGGCAGATGTCAAGATTCATGACACAGTCAGAGATTATCAGACAGCGAAATTCCAAATATTAAATTCAAAGTACTACGAAGTCAGACAGCTTTGCAATAACATTCCCAATCTGAACAATATTTCATCCCGAGACTCTTCCATTTTCATTTCTATGTTCTTGTTTTACCCAAAACATTTCACCGCTTTGCTACTCTCTAATAAAATAAACAAGCCGGTTGTTTTGACAAAATACACGTATTCAGCACCCCCTTTGTTTTTGTTCAGCAACAGCATGGAGCTGTGTTCTATTACGTCACTAAGTACAATTATAAATTCAAAAATATTTCTTCACCGAGGTTTTCTTCAAATGAAATCCAAATCTTTAATTCTTTTTTCTTTTGGTAAGGAAAATTTAAAATTTGAATTCAATATTGACACTTTTGAAGATTACACTTTATTTAGCTCAATTGATTTGGGTGGTGACACTTTATTTGTAAAGACCAATAAAACTGACTGGATCGAGAATACTAGAAATGAATGTTTAGTAATTTCAATGTGCTTGAAAACTCAGCCAAGAGTTTTCAAAACCAGTAAAGAAATTTTAGAGGTGGTTGATATGAACTTGAGTATTGAAGATAAAGTCAATTTATTTTATGATTACGAATGGACCAGAGTTTCTGCCGTTGAGTTTCCTCACTTTGAAGAACTATTCGACTTCCGAATATCGATTCCCATGTTCCAGTCTTTTTTCTACTCTACGAAATATAATTTTCTCTTACAGAACAAAACAGAAACAAGCATAAATTTTAATTATTCTGAGTTCGAATCTAATTTTATGCATAAAAGCATAAATAGTGAAAATATTTCCAATGCATCGAGCGAGTTGGCCATGATCTACCAGTCGATTTTTCTGAACACCCTTGTTTCCTCCTTTTCGTGCTATAACACAGCTCTCGTGTGCAGTACCCTGCAGGTGTCTCGTCCTTCCTTAACTTTACGATCAATCAAGATTTATTTTTCTATTCTTGACTTCTCTCTCTATTTTCCTATCCTTTCACTCCTCTCCCAGAAGGGAAGATTCCTGCTTAAATTGAACATCAGCGATTTAGAATTCATAAGAAAGCAAGAAATCGTCAAATTCTGCGATGTCTTATTAAAAACGTTAAAGAACAGATTTGATCCTATTGATTTAAAGCAGAATCACGCGAAGTTTTTTTCAAATGTTGATAGCTGCAATATTTTAAGGTCTGCTGTTGTTACTCCTTTTAATATTATATTCGACTACAACAAGACTACTGAATCCAATAGAGTTTTAAGAAGCTTTGATCCTGACAAGTTCCTAAAGGTGAATATAAAGGACACTGACGGCAGACTGATTCACAATAACAATTCAGACTGCATTTATAATTATCTAAGAAATCTAATGCTTAATGGAATAACAATAGGAACCAGGAAATATTTCTTCCTTGTAATGACTACATCCCAGATGAAAGTCCACGGCTCTTGGTTCGTTACACCCTACGAGGTGAATAATGTTATGATAGGAGCCGATTACATTAAGGAGTGGATAGGAGACTTTTTGAACATAAAAAATATCGGGAAGTACGCTGCAAGAATAGGATTAGCTCTGAGTAATACTACATTTGCCTGTAGGATCAAGAAGTTTATTGAAATTAATGACATCGAGCGGAATAATTACTGTTTCAGTGATGGAATAGGATTCATCAGCCCTGCCATAGCCAAGACTGTCTCTACCAAGCTCAACCTGAATCATGTCCCATCCGCTTATCAAATCATGTTTGGAGGTTACAAGGGTGTTGTAGTTGTACACCCTTGGTATGAGATGCCAGATTTAGTTTTGAGGAAGTCCATGAGGAAATTTGATTCCACAAACAGAGACCTAGAGATCATAACTTTCTCAAAATCCACTGGTGCGTTTTTAAACAGACAAATAATTCTCATGTTAGAGGGTCTTGGGATTCCATCATCAGCCTTCACCAGACTGCTTGACAATTATATTTATGACACACTGAGGCGGATCAATGTTAATTTCCAAGAATTTATTAGAAATAACTCTCTCTTCAGTTCCGGATCATTAGAATCAACCTTCTACAGGAAGCTTATTTCTCCTATTCTTAACAAAACACTTGGAGACATCAACGAAAAGGCTAGAATCTTCCTACCAGAAGGGAGAAGTGCCCTTGGTGTCTTGGACGAACTCAATGTTCTTCAGGAAGATGAAATATTTTGCATGTTTAAGAAGAATGAAAATGAAGATATTTCCAATGCTGTCGACTACGGCTCTTATTTCATACCCAACTGTCTGTGTTTAATAGCCAAGAATCCGGTAATGCATCCCGGAGACATACGGCTCGTTAGATGTGTGGATAACAAATCCCTTCATTACTTGAAAGATCTCATAGTGTTTTCACAAAAAGGATCCAGACCTATCTTCAACCAATGTTCCGGTTCAGATCTGGACGGTGATATCTTCTTGGTGTCATGGTGTAAGTCTCTAATTCCCAAGGCTGTTTTTAAGCCATATAATTATTTGGACAGTAATGCTCTGGTCCAAGACAAAGTTCTTACTGTTGACATGGTCAACTTCTACATCAAGCACATGAAGTACTATCAGCTTGGACAGATAGCCAATCATTACTTTGCCATCTCTGACAGATACTCCATATTCCATGAGAAGTCTCTCAGATTGAGTGAGTTATTTAATAAGAACATTGATTATGTGAAGACAGGAAATATTTCTTCCATACCCAACGATCTTATTCCCGACGAGTTCCCCGATTACATGAATATTCAACCCAAATACAGAAGCAACTCGACCTTGGGGTGTTTGTTCAGGAGATCTGATCTCAGCTTCATTGATGTTAACTACTGTGAGTGTGAATCTTGTCTTCAGAAAGACCTAAGTACAATGGAAAGTTGGGTTGTCTCCATTATCCTAGGATGTGGCTATTTGTCTCGGGTAGAGGGCGGTATCTGCTTCAGCGATACTGACATGAGCAGTCAGACCAAGAGGTCTAGATCTTCTGGGTTCCACTTGCACGAAGATTGGCTTTTGTACAAGTCATACAAATACGAGCTACTCTCTTTGATGGACAAATGTTCCAATAGATCAGAGGAAGAATTCTTCACCTCCTTCGACTGTTTTGGCGCAGCCAAGCCATTCATTAACAAATACACACAGCTGTTAAAAAAGGTTTCCTGTTTTGACATGATACAGATAGAGGGGTGTAATAAGAAAATACATTCAATTGAACATTTATGCTGTGATTCATACAAACTCAAAAGTAGCATAGTGAAGAAGAAGATAAAGGAAGGATCAAGTAAGTTTTATTTCAACAGTAACATTTATCTTACCGAGTCTAGCGAACCAATGGGTGACACTGTGTTTAATGTGCCATGTAACAGGCGTAGAATCTCCAACTTCATAGATTCGATCAGCGACAAAGAACTTCTAAAGATCTACAAAGAGTATTTCAATCTTCTTCTTATATCAAAGGTGTATCCCATTTCTGAACTAGATCAGATTTTCGATTTGTTCGAACTTATACAGAAGGAGATCGTGTTTACTGGATGTCACAAGATGGATTTCTTCAAAGCTGCCTCCTCCTGCTGAACCGACTTCTGTTATAAGATATTGATATTAATTACCCTTGATTTTTCTTTAGTAAAAAAGGTTCTGATGCTCAAGGAAAAGCACTTTGGAGGATTCAAAGAAGAAAGAAGACCATTCAGGGTGTGTAAGAGAATACTTGTTGTTGTTAGTGGTATGCTAGACGAGAACGATGATACTGAATTGATTAAGAGTGGGAAGTACTTGCTTCCATCCCTGATGAACAAAGGTACTTGCTCTGCTGATTATTACAAGGACACAATACGAGATTTCATTGTAAATATTTTATTTTCCACTGAGAATTACAAATTTGTCAAGCTTGTTCATAAAAAAAAAGAGGAAGAAGGAAATACAACAACGGTTAATTTGGGTGATGAGATACAAAATACGAAGATATCAGTTACAGAAGAAAGTGAAGAGAAGGTAGTTGATTTAAATGAAATTACCCCATGTGCCTACTACGAACTACATTTCACATCTGGTACCTTCAATTTGGATTCTGTACCTGAAGATCTTTTAAATGATAAGATTTCTATTGGAAACCTGGAGAATATGATATTAAAAAGAAATTTAAGTGTTGTTTTTAAAACAAGCAGTTCAGTAAACGGAAAGAAGATGGATTCTTACACCTTTAAAGAGAACGTTGTTAGCACAAGAGATGTTTTGTCATTTGATTTCAAGCAAACAAGATTTGACATTGAGTATGTAGACGGGTTATTAACTAAGATTGTTAGAGGAAAGAAGATACTAGGAAAGGCGTACATAGTAAATAATAAAAAGAGAAGTGATTTACAGGCAGAGATACTCAGGGGTGAGTTAATATACTCTACTGCATTGAACAAGTTGAATGAAGATGAAATGTTTATGCTATCCCAACTCTATTCTTCTGTTAATGAAACATTCCTTCTGTCAGACTGCATGTCAGAATCCTCAAAAGTTAAGCTTGAAAAAACCAAAGTTTTACTTAGCGAAGATTCTTTCGAATTTATAAACAAAGAGTTTTATTTCTGTGAGAACAACTTGTTTATAAAAAAGGGAGACTTAAATATTTGCCAGAGCTTTAAGAGTTTTGTGATGGCCAAGTTTGATGATGTAGATTTTGACAAGATTCTCAACAAGGTCTGGAAAGGATACATCCACCATTTCTGAATACTTTGCCATTTAAACACTATTATTCCATACCATACTATTATCCTATACCACACTATTATCCCATACCATACTATTACCCTATACCACACTATTATCCCATACCATACTATTATTATATTCCACACTATTATCCCATACCACAATACTCTAACTAAATATAATACTCCTTAATAAATACAGTATTTAACAATCTATTAAATAAAAAATATACATAATTACTCCTTTTATTATTTAATGGTGAATATTTATAAAAATAATTTAAACTTTCTCTTTACAATTCTTATTCTTTAATATTTTATTTCTTATTCTGCCTCACTTTCTTTCTTGAAAGGGATATTGCTCTAGGAAATGCAGCTTGGAATCATTGTTTAAATTTTTCATCTCGAAATTATTGGATGGGATTATGTGGAAGAGGAAATCATACATCGGGGAAGTCTTGGCTGCAAATCCAATGTCACTCGCCTGCAGGATCTTCCTCTTGCCGTCTTCTGTGCTCATCCAAGCTCTAACCGTTAGTTCTTCTATAAACATTTCAGTAACACAAGAAAAAAGAACAGGAACTTCTGCTGCTACTATTTTCACATTCTCCTCAACTTTCATCAGCTTTTTCTTTTGAAATCTTTGAAATGAATTCTTCCAGAACAAAGAAATCCTGTTTGAATGGGAATTGTCTTGCATGGGTCTTAACCGTTAATGGAATTTCAATGCTCTGTTTCACTTTCGTAACCGTCTTTCAAATTTTACCAATTAGAAGCCAATCAAGGATTTTAAGCAATAAGATCAAGGAAGTTAATTGAAAATTTTTATATAAGATTTATTACAAAGCAAATTGGCACAGCAATTTATGCATTTAATTTAAGAAGATTAAAGATGTCTCTTAAATTTCAGTGAGGGGGGAAAGTAATAAGAAGATTGGTATTTGTCTTGGAAACTAGAAGTTGAATAAGAATTGTGGGTGCAGTATTTTTATTAGATTTATAGACATTTTATATTATTGTAGTATTTTCTATTCTTTGACTAACTAACTCAAATAGAAGTTCTTTCTCTCTGAAATTAATTATTATTATATATATTATAAAAGGATTTATTTAATGGGTAATCTAATAGTTATTCTTTGGTTGATTCCGTGTCAAGTCTCTTGTATACATCCGATGATCTGTGCACTAACTGCTCAAGACTCAATTGGTTGTCCGCCTCTTCGATATCCCGTCTTTTTATTATTATATTTTATATTCAGTCAGATTTAAAACTTGATTTAACAGAGAGTGTATAGGTATGAATTTGATTGTTATTATAATGACACTGACTCTTATATTAACAGATATATTATTTATTCTTACATTTCATTGCCATAACCCCATTGTTATATAGCCCGGAGTGTATTCGCTAGACTGTAAGAGATGTATAAAGCTTGCCTTATGAGTTGAAGAATCTTTATCAAAATCACTTTTGTAATTTTCCTTAATACATGAAGCCAATTTATTTCACTGTATTTCTATGGCTAATAACTGATGGGTGAAGACCTTATTGTCAAATAGATTGCTAAAACTAGATGAGATTCAGACACACAACTTATCATTACAAATCAGTAACAAATTTGATCATGACCTTATAAATTTGCATGATTCTAGGAATATTTCCTTATCCCCTGTCACACAGGAGAACTATGTTTCGTAAACACTTGAGCTTTATATATATTCCTCTGAAGTAGCAGTGCAAATTTACAGTGTAGATAAACTTTAATCTGCTGTCTTCTTTATTTTCTAATTATTTTAAACCTTTTATTAAGTTGAAAAGGCTGGGCAGAATCTGTCGTGAGACAGATGACTGTAGCCTTTTGTGGTTGCCAGAATAACTAATACACTCATGTATGTGAAACTAACAACAGTTTATATCAGAACGTCACAGCCAGCCGACTTATAAAAACAAAAATTCCGAAAATAGGTGGGTGAGGCCGGATGGTTTACATGCGGGAGCAGCATGGATAAAAAGGGCTCACCTGAAGCTCGAATTAGTCGACTCAGGATTTGTTCTAAGTGCCCAGGACCTCAGCAGGAGGTTTAAAATTTTCTCCTATAGAGGAACAGGCGCTTCTAGTTGTTTCGTTTTTTTTTTCATACTTGGTCATTTGTCTATTCAGATTTTTATTGTGTCTGTGATGAAATTAAACTAGAGTAAGAAAGACAAGCATAACATTATCATCTTGTGATACAATATGCATTTTGCACGCAAAATCAGGTCTTCTGTTTAAAAAAACGAGATTTATCTATATTAGAGTACCTGTGTCTCTATAGAGGGAAGTTTTAAACCCCCACTGGGGTCTTGAGCACTCAACAGCAACCCTAAGCACACTCCTTCGGGCAAGGCGCTTTTGATAAATTCCGGCATTTCGACCATGTTCCGATCTTACCTCTCCCTTTTTAGTGTTTTTGTTGTCATGAGGGACTGTGGTCTTCCAGCATTACCAAAAATTTTAGTTTTACTACTTTTTTATTTTACTACATTTCTTTATATTTTATTCAGCTATCGCGGTGATAGTCTGCTTACCCTGCTGTAACTAAAGGTAGCAGTGTATATTCTTTCTTTGTTGAGCGCTTATGAATTTCAAGAATGTGGGGACTTCCCCAGCCTTAACACCTCTTTTGTCGTGTTCTCGTCCTACTTTTCATACTGCCTCTTTAAAACCAAATTTACCAGTTCTGTCTGCTTTTTATGGTTATTATTCTTTATGTATGGTTGGGTTATTATATTTCTCGGTGAATATCCTTCCTATTGCAGTCACCTATTCATTCTCAATTCTACGCATAAGGTAAATAATTCTTCTTCTATAGTTATTCATCACATTTCTATCTGATCAACCATTCTTCCCCATTTAAGCGTGATTCCACAAGCTTGTCTATATACACTTTTCTGGCCTTAATTATTAAGATCTCTTCTATCTCCTTTAATAACATATATTTGTCTTCATTAAATGTTAGACAGTCTAGTATCTAGTAAAGTCTTCTATTAAAAAAAACGAAACAACTAGAAGCACCTGTACCTCTATAGAAGGAAATTTTAAACCCCATATTGAGGTCCTGGGCACTTAGAACAAATCCTGAGTTCACTCTTTCGAGCAACCCCTTTTTTATCCATGCCGCACACACATACGCACGCATGTAAACCATCTGCTTCATCTCCCCTTTTTTCGTAATTTTTATTTTTATGAGAAGGCTGTGACGTTCTGATATAAACTGTTGTTAGTTTCACACACATAAGTGTGTTACTTATCCGGGCAACCACGAAAAGGTTACAGTCATCGATCTCGGAATATATTCTGCACTGGTGCTAAATCATCAAGCAAGTGGGGTTCCGATGTTGGAGGAAAACATAATCTACCGAGGTTTATAATGGCGTGTGGCAGCTCACTACATGCAAATAATTTGATAAAAAGCTGACACATATAAAAATCGAATTATTGGCCACCCAATGAAAATATTAACTTATTAAATATTAATGAATACCAAAAATTTAATTAGCTAGAAACAGATTTGGTCTCTTTGCACTAAATTGACTTTTATTAAAATCATGAAATATACTTGAAGCATAATGCTACAATTAAAATAGCACCTGAAACTATAGTTATAACTGCTAAGTAAACCAAACTCAATCCACTGAAAAAACCCATCTCTTCATTGATTTTACCATATGTTGCGTTGGGGCAGAGATCCCAAGATTCTTGATTGTCATCCTGTAATTCATTACCTCTCTCAAATAAGTTCAAAGGCAAACATATTTCGACTTCAGTATTTGACATATGTTGAATTACTTCAAAAAAATTCTCCTGATATATTCCTGGAAGATTGTAGTTGCGAATCTTGAAATCACTGCGCCTCAAAAGCTCACAAAATAGTGGCTCATCTAAAATCAATAAATTCGATAAGCTTATCAATAATGATTCCAAAATATTTGTAGGGAAGTTGGTTGTTGAAAATTGCACCTCAGGAAAGTATCTTTTGACCATCTCCTCACTATCAGCACAACAATCTAATATAAAAAGCCGTTGAACAATATCCAAGAACAAATTAAGAATAGGTATTAAAATTTTCAAGGTAATTTTAGAAATTGATAAGTTTACTCTCAGGAAAAATTCTAGTTCGACAATCTCAGATTTGAAAGATTGCTTAAATTCTAAATAGTCTTTAAAAACGGTGCTTGAAGCAAAACATTTGTAAAAATTGGTTCTGGTTCTGTTAAGGAACGTAAACATTACAGGCAATGCACTTCTTTTATTCCTAAGAGGAAGCATTTCTCTACATCGATAATAAATTAATTGGATAAATAATGTAAATGGAATGAGCT
This sequence comes from Drosophila melanocephala, assembly GCA_037043625.1. Lineage (NCBI taxonomy): Eukaryota > Metazoa > Arthropoda > Insecta > Diptera > Drosophilidae > Drosophila > Drosophila melanocephala. The sequence goes on along the minus strand of JBAMBD010000510.1, from coordinate 4,925 downwards.
CGTTTTGATTCGGAGAGAGACACTCCGACAAATACTGTAAAAGTTGGAACACGACAGAATAATGAGTCAGATGTTGGAACTGGTATTGCTCTGACATGAAATTTTTGAAGGCAAACTTTGAAGCCATATAGGACTGCAATTCATTGATATCATCAAATTTATCTGAAAACTCCGATATGACTTCAAAGTTTTTTAACAAGTCCTGGAGAAGAAGATTACCTAGAATAAAGTTTTTAAGAACCACGGCCCTGCCATCATTTGTGGAAGAAGAATAAAAAGACTTGATCTTTATTTCAGAAACTGATTGATTTTGGTTATTAATTGGATTTGAGGACTGGTCTTGAAAGGAACCTTTCAGGCCTTCCAAATGCTCATCTCTCAGGAGTTCGGTTTGTTCGGTTGTTCCCATACAAAAAAGCAAATTATGTAAGAGGGAAATCAATTTCATTGGGCTAAAAAAAATTTATATGCAAAAAGGTAAATTTGATCAAAATTTAATCAAAATTTGAAAAATGTTTGAAAAGAATCAACTATAGAAATATTTTAAGAAAACTATTTTGAGATATTTTCGAAAGAATAAATGCTTTCCCAAACAGTTGCCTTGCCTGAATTGATCATCAGACATCTTTGGTCGTTAAAACTGACTTATCAAATTCAAATTTTACTTTTTAAATTTAAAAATAAACCAATATTAATTCTAATCTTGAGGCTAATATGACTTAATAAACTGTAAAACCCATTGCTTTATAACCCTCGAGTTAATTATCTTAATTCATTACATTGACTTCTGTGGTTTTCTTAAGAATTCTAAATGTATTTATTAGTCCAGAGAATTTACTGATTATATGCTAAGACATTTGAAATGATTATTGGTTTCCTTTATTACAATCTATGAAGAAGCAATAGTCATGACAGGGCTGGTTGATTGAAAATGATGAGACTTTTCGATATTGATTAATCAAATCAGCATCGATATTTGATCAAGAATAATATTCAAATATGAAAAAAATGAATGGATGAACAAGAATATTGATACAATTTGATACGAAAGACCGGGGAACAAAATCTAAATCTAATAAAGATGTGATTCATAATAAATAATTGTTTTCTATCGGAATCTTCTTTACAACTTAAGTTTGCACGATCAAAATTTATTTAAATATATTTCCATTAAACATTCTTCAGTATGGCTTACCAAAGGAAATATGAAGCCAAGACATGAAGGAGCTTATTGCTTCCTTCAGGATAGAAATATATTTTTTGGAGAAAAAGTCAAATGTCCACATTGCAAAGCTGTGTCAAAGACAGTAGATCATTTTGCTACTAAATGCGACCGTATGCTAGGACATGATTAAATGAGAAGGCATAATGAAGTGTTAAGATGAATACATTTATCACTGTGTAGGAGATTCGGAATTAAGAAGACAAGAAAATTGAAATCCCATTCTGTTCAAGAAGTTGTAGCAAATGAAAATATCGAGATTCGAATAGATACAAGAATTATAACATGATAGACCAGATATCTTCTTACATGATGAAAATGAAATAACTCTGATCGAGGTTGGAATCACCAATCTTGACCTATTAACTCAAGTTGAAAATGAAAACTAGAAAAGACGATTTAATAGAAAATGAATTATCATTGGTTTACAAGTGCAAAGTGAACATAATTCCAGATGTAATGATCTGGTAAAGAAATAACACAACAAATATAGTAAAGAGATTGGAATTGAACCTAAAGTCGAAGTGTACATCCAGTCGATTGAACTCAAGAAAACTCTGGAGTCTGTTTCAATTGAAAGACTATGGGGCATCGAAGAGGTGTACAACCATGTGAGTCTTTTGCAGTTAGTGCTTAGATCAGCGGGCATAGATAAGAGAATCGACACGGGGTCAATCAAAGAATAATTGATACTTATTAAATTAATCATTAAAAAAACGAAACAACTAGAAGCGCCTGTGTCTCTATAGGAGGAAATTTTAAACCTCCTACTGAGATCCTGGGCACTTAGAACAAATCCTAAACCCACACTTTCGAGCTTCGGACAAGCCCTTTTTTATCCATGCCACCTTCCGCCCCACCTCCCCTTTTTTTGGGGTTTTTCTTTTTATGAGTCGGCTGGCTGTGGCGTGACGTTCTGATATAAACTGTTATTAGTTTCACACACATGAGTGTATTATTTATCCGGGCAACCACGAAAAGGCTACAGTCATCCGTCTTACGACTGATTCTGCCCAGTAAATTAATCATTAAATAAATTATTTGATCATATTTCTTCAGTTATTGAGTTGTCAATGCAAACGTTGCTTTAAATGGGTTAACAAAAAGTCAATCTGAATGGAGAAAGCCTCTTCCATCAAAGTTGGAAATACTTAATAAACTATTTCAAAAAAATGAAAGGCTCATTGATACTTGGGTACACTTTGATAAGCATGAGCAAATATATGTTTAAGATCCAAATTGGAATAGCTTTGTATTCATTCCATATGAAAAAAATATTTGAAAACAATCCTTGCTTTACAGACAAACATTAACGGAAATTATATGTATCTTGTAAATCCAGGCATGATAGTTTCATATTCATCTCCCAACCCTTGATGAAAGACTTATATTAGAGACAAGTGCAGCCTGATGTCTTCCTAATGTTTGAGGTATTAAAAAACGAGCTTTATTAACTAGGAGCACTTGTGCCTCTCCAGATAGAAATTTTAAACTTTCTATTGGGTCTTGAGCACTCAGCAAAATCCTAAGCCCAAACTTACACAAAACACCACATTTATATATGGTGCTCCCGCATGTGGTTATCGATGATATTTCAGTCCCAGCTTCCTTTTTTTGGCTTCTCTTATTGAGAGACGGCTGTGAACATTCTAGTATAAACTGTTATTGGTTTCACACACATAAGCTCGTTTCTTGTCTATGAAAAGTTTCCAGTCATTGGTGTGTCTCACGACTGTTTTTGTTCAGTTTTTATGCTATTAGAAAAAAAGAAATTTATTTAATTGGGGGTGCCTCTGTAAGGGGAAGTTTTAGCTCACTGGTCAGGCCTTAGACATCCAAATCAAATCCGGAGTCCATTCTTTAGAGCTTCGGGAAGCCCTTTCATATACATGCTGCACACATGCAACCTTCCAGCATGTTTATGTTCTTAAAGATCTAATCTTCTCGGTGGCACAAGTGTGAATTTGACATCGTAAAATAGCTAAAAACTCGCGGCTCAGGTTCAAACCTTGTTGGGTGGAATAATTTGTGTTTACTCATGAAGCATATAAAGCGTATCCAATAGAGCAAAATAATTACCATCTATGTACAAAATTGCCGTTGAAAAAGTTTTCGTAGAGAACTTAGTCTTACATTAAGCAGACGGCCAGGTTGCAAAGTGTGATTTTAGAATGCTTAGATAGAATAGACGATATCAAAGCCACGGCCCAGGCATCATTTTTCCTCTTGCCTTCAGTAATCAAAACCTATTAGAGTTATCCCCAGATTTATGATACGAGTTTACGTGTTAAAAGCGGTTTAGTAATCATCAAACAAAGGAGATTGGTATCCTCAGGAGTGGTGCTTTTTTTTCCTATCCTAAATACTAATGAATGCTAAAAATTTAATCAGATAGGAGCAGAGCTGGCTTCTCCGCACTATACAAATTCTTATTAAAGTAATGAAATATGCTTGAGGAATAGTGCAAAAGTAAAATAGCGCCTAAGACTACAGCTAGAAATGCTAAGCAACTCAAACTTAAGTTACTAAAAAAACTCATTTTTTTTAATTTTTTTAGCATTATTTCCTTCGAAACAAACACCCGAAAAGTCTTTGTCTTCATTTACTTTCTGTGATCCATCATTGTTCCCAAATAACTCCCAAGGCAACCAGATTTCAATATTACAATTTAATAAGCTTTCAATTGAATCAAAAAAATTTTCTAGATCAATTGATTGAAGATCAGAGTTACGAATCTTAGATTCACTGAAGCCTAAAAATTTAGCAAATAGATGCTCATCCAAAATCAACAATTTCGATATGCTTATCAATAGTGATTGCAAAGAAAGTTCTTCAAGTTCGGATTTTTGAGTAGTTGTATCAAATGGGACCTCTTCAGAACAAGACCTAAGCGCCTGTTCATAAGTAATATTGCTATCTAAAATTAAAATTGTTTGAGCTAGGTCCAAGAAAAAATCAAACATGGCCATCAAGTGGTTTATAGTAGCAGGAGAAATAGATGTATTTACTCTCAAGAAAATCTCTAGATCTAAAATATCCGATTTCATAAATTCCTTTAATTCTGCATAAGCTGCCAAATAGTCGATTAAAGAAAAGCATTGGTAAAATTTGGTTCTGGTGCTGTTAACGAATTTAAAAATCTCATTCAATGCCTCCTTACGATTGTCAAGATGATAAAGCATTATTTCACATCGATGATAAATTAATAGAGCAAAAAATGTAAATGGAATCACTTCGCTTTGAACCTGAATAGAATTATCCGAAAAAAAGTTTAATAACTCTGCCACGACAGGATAGCAAGTTAACCTTCCGAACCTGCCTTGCCCTGGCATAAGATTTTTGAGGACATTGCTTAAAGTCGGCCCAGACTCCAATAGATTGATATCATCAAATTTTAATGAAAGGTTCTCAATAGATTTAGACATTTTCGGAAAGTCCTGGAGAAGAAGATTCCCTAGAATGTAAGCTTTAAGATCCAGAAACTTACCATGACTGGCTGAATTATTATAAAAGGACTGGATCATTTGAGAAACTGATAGATTCTGGTAACTTGCGTCACAAAGTGGAATTGGTGATTGGCTTTGAAAGGATCTTTCAAACTGACCAAAATTGTCATTTAGTATCTCTTCCAGAAGGAGCTTATTTTGTTCTGATCCCATACAAAAAGGTAAACTGTGTAAAAGGAAATTCAGTTTCATTGGGG
>JBAMBD010000509.1:0-37335 GCA_037043625.1 Drosophila melanocephala | reverse complement strand
TACATTTTTTTTTAATCTAAAAAGGTAAATTTAATCCAAATTTGATCAAATTTTGAAGAAAGATTACTAAACTGATTAAAATTAAAGAAATAAATTTGAGATATTTTTGAAAAAATGAATACTGTCAAGGATATTAGCCTTGTCTAAATTGATCATAAGATATATCTGAATCGTTAATGCTGATATTTTGCGAAATTAAAAATTTTCTTCTGATTAAAAAATAAACTAATCCTATATTTTTTCGTGGAAGGTATTATGATATGGCTTAATGAAGTTTCAGAACCATTGATTTATATCCACAGACTTAATGATCTTCAAGTATTCCTTATTGCATAACTTAGATTTCAAACCATAGTAAAAACAATAACGTTGATTTAAGCTGTTTCCTTAAGAATTCTAAATGATTTTATTGATCAAGAAATTTTACTGGCAATAAGCTATATCGCTATAAATGATTGCTGGATTCATTTGCTACGGCCTGGATAGAAGAAATATGTACGACAACGCATTTTAGATCTGAAATAATGAGATTTATAAATTTTGATCTGTAAAATGAAGATTGATATTTAATTAAGAAAGACAATCAAATGAGAAAATAATCAATGGATATAGAAGAATATTGATGCAATTTCGAACCGAAAGGCCAAGGAACAATTATAAATTAACCAAAACTGTAATGCATAAGAAAGATTTATTCTCTTTCGGTATCCTCTATAGAACTCAAGTTTATACAATCTAAGTTTATTTGAATATATTTCCTTTAAATATCAAAATTTTCTCTATTTTATTTCTACAGCTATTTTGAAGTTGATGAAAATCTTGTTGTGAATGGGTTATTAAAACTCCATCTGAATGAAGAAAGCCTCATCTGCTAAAATCAGTTAATCGATCATTCCAACATAGGAAATGTCCATTTAATTTTGGTTGACTTTGATATCTAGGTGCAAATATATGTTTAATATCCAAATTGGAATGATCCGTGCACATTCCATATGCACATATATATTCGATCATCATCCTTACTTTGCAGCTAAGCACTAAATTGAACTTCTATCTGTCTTGTAAATTCAAGCACGGGAGTTTTAGATTTATATTCTAAGCATTTCTGAAAGACTTATATTACAGATAACTGCAGCCTGGTGTCTTCCTTATTTTTATGCTTATAAAGATCAAAACATCCTTGATGAACAAATATAAACTTGAGGTAGTGAAATAACGAACATGTTGAGGCATGGGTTCGAATCCTGTTTAGTGGAATAATTGGGGTCTACTCGTAAATTATAAAACGTGTTCAATAGATTAAACCGTTTATTACATGTGTGCAAAATAGCCAGCCTTTCAAGTTTTGATAAGGAACTTGGTCTCACTTTAACCAGGCCGCCAGGTTGTAGATTGATTGTATTGAAGAGACGATAGTATAGCCCCAGTCCAAGTAGCATTCTTCATCTTGTATCAACATATCAAAGCCTTACAGCGTATGATTGGGCTATATACAGGATTTAATATGGTGAGTTTATATATAAAATGCGGGTTATTAACCATTCGACGAGGAGATTGGTCCTTTCAGTATTAGAGCTTTTAAAAACTTTTGTGGAGTTAAAAATGATATAACCAGACTCTAAATGGAACTTCCAAGTTTTCCCTTTGTAGTGCATATTATAAATAAAAGTGTATGAAGAAGGTTCTTTTTTATGCTTTGGCTTAGGATTTAATATGTAAAATTGTATCAAGGAAATAGAAATGAGCAATATCCTTGGTTTTATCGATCGATGATATCCATCTTTCCATATCTTTGTAATTATAAATAATTAGTATGAAGATTTTTAATATGATTAATAGCAAATGAGTTATCATTGATTTACAAGTGTAAAGTGAATATAATTCCATGCGTAATGGTAACAAAATACCACAATAGGTATAATAAGGAGATAGGAATTGAGCCTAAAGTCGAAGCGTACATCCAGTCTATTGTACTCAAGAAGACTCTGTAGTCTGTTTCATTTGAAAGACGACCGAAAAACATCTGAGTCTTGAGCAGTTAGTGCACAGATCATCGGGTGTAGATAAGAGACTTGACACGGAACCAATCAAAGAGTAACTATTAGATTACCCATTAAATAAATTCTTATGAAGATTTTTACATTTTCTTAACTGATAATAAATGATTTCTATAAAAGTACTATTCTGATCGAAAATTTGACAAATAAATTTAAACTGAATCTTATAATGGATGATGTCGACAATTAATTGATGGCCTTGGAGTTGATTCACACCAAGTTATTTGGAGTTAATGAGAAACTTTTAATTGTGTTCGCCTAATTCTCATTTTGAAATATATCTGATTTAATATATCGTCATCTTTATACCAAGCTCTTATCGATGTATCTGGCAAGTAAATGCTCTCTTTGTTTTTTCATAATTTAATATTTCTTAAACCAGTTATTTAAGAGATGATTAGCTATTCGTGTTGATTGGGAGTGAAACTTCTCCTTCGATGACCATCTAACACATTATATGAATCTTTCAACCCTTTTTCTTCTTGGAGACCCATATTTGATATATACCTCGACATTGAGTGGATTTTTTCAATTTGTTTTTTGATATTTTTTTCTCAGCATGGATGTAACTCCGATATTTACATTTAACCAACTGAGCAGAATCTGTCGTAAGATGGATGACCGTAGCTTTTTCGCGGTTGTCCGGATAAGTAATACACTCATGTGTGTGAAACTAATAACAGTTTATATCAGAGCGTTACAGCCTCCTCATAAAGAGAAAACCCCGAAAAAAGGGGAGGTGGGTCGGATGATATACATGCGTGCACGGGAGCAGAATGGATAAAAAAGATGCTTGCCCGAAGCTCGAAAGAGTGGACTTGATTTGTTCTAAGAGCCCAGGACATCAGTAGGTGGTTTAAACTTTCCTCCTATAGAGGCACAGGCGCTTCTAGTTGTTTCGTTTTTTTTTTACATTTAACCAAGTCGTATAACCTTCAATTTATTGCCGAATTTCTTTAGACTTGATTGTGTTAGTTTTCACGAGTTGTGCATTGAATTCTTAAGAATTAGAAGATATGTTTTATCTACTATTTCTATCATTCTAGACCTTACGCTCAACAAAGCCTGTCGTGAACAGATGACTGTAGCCTTTTCGTGGTTGTCCGAATAAGTAACACGCTTATGTGTGAAACCAATAACAGTTTCATTCCGGAATGACACATCCTCCCCATAAGGAGAAAACCCGGAAAAGAGGGAGGTCGGATCCGATCACCACACTGTTATATCCTTAAAGAGGATTCCCGAATCTCAAAGAGTGGGATAGGATTTATTCCAAGTGCCCAGAATCTTGTTAGAAGATTTAAACTTCCTCCTGCAGAAGCACAGGCGCTTCCAGTCGTTTTGCATTTCTTCAATTGTTGTTGATGTTATCATCTTCTATCATGATTGATAATTATCAATGCTAGAAGAAAAAAAAATTAAATAAATTTTTGATTTTTAATCAACCAGTTATAAGATAAATCAAATATCTTAAATTCAAACATGTCAAAAACCTAGTAACCATGGATCTTTTCCATGAAGATTCTTACATCTTTTAAGAAATAATCAACAGACATCAATATTCTACTGGTTATATATGTTTCCTGATCTGATTACAATGAATAGAAGAACATCTTAAGAAGACATATTTAATAAGTCGTACATTTATTTACAGACAATCATCCATCATATCGCCATTGGTGTTTCTGCTTAGTACTCTAAAATTACAAGTTTATAATCCGATTTTTCATAGCATTAAAGCAATAATATCTCAATATGCCTAGCCTATAAATGAATAGGAAAGCTTGAAATCCATAAAGTAATTAAAAAAATATTTTTTCATGAAAATTAAGTCACGCTGTAGACCCACAATCGGCATTTAACATATGCGAAGACAACCTTTGTTTAACAAAAATGTTAGGTAACAATGAAGTTAGTCCTGATAAATTCTTAAACGGTTGTTTTCATTAGAAAAGATATAAATAGAAAAAAATTACACAAATGAATTTAGAAATTCACAGGAGCTAGAGTCTTCCAAACGTCGCATATATAATAGACTTTGTTAAGCACTCTTGATTTCTTTGTGGACCTTGACACAAGCACAAAAAGTAGCCTAATCAATAATGAAAAAAATCCCTTCAAGTACAATAATATTTAATGATTGAACCACTCCCATAATTAGTTTAACCGTTGAATCAGACTCTTTTAAATCACTTTCGTGTGTTATTGAAATAAAATTTACCAGTGTGAAATTTACTTCTTGTTGTTATGCTTGTGTTGTTTTTCTTTTTTGTTCGAGATTGGATTCGGAATGCAACGTTCAACAACATCGACATCGAAACACTTTATTTTGTCGAAAAGAGTAATGTTAGAATCTTTGCTTATATCAGGTTCTTCTTTAGCTGATACATCAACTAAGCTGTGCAAAGACGCAAGGATAAGATTATGTCTGATATTCCTCGATGCAGATTGATCCGAATCGATACTCCCTTCATTGAAAACAAAACTAAACATAAATTGTCGTTCCTCTTCACCAGCCATTGCATATGTCAATGTTAAACTATGCACTCTCTCCTCTATCTCAAGTAGAGCAGTAATGAATTGATTTGCCTTTTCAGTTTTAATCAAAAATAAAGAGCCTAAACTATTATATGTACTAGGTTTAACATACGGGTGATAAGCCAAACCTTCAATATCTTTTTGGCCAAGGAATTTCCAAAAAAATGAAAGAATTTGATAATCTGACTTGCTTAGGCTTTTCCATGCCTTTTCTGATAATTGATTTGAAAACCAAAGTAAAAAATCAACGGTATTTTCACGGTTCAAATACAAAATAGTTTTAGGACAGAAGAAATCATTAAATTTAAAATCTTCCCATACTTGGAGATTCTCAGCGGAAAAGTGGTCTAACATTAAAACGAAGAGAGTTGGATTATCATGAGTGACATAAATCATGCAATCTACGATCAACTTATTGAATAAACTGCGAATCAAATCGGAATTCTGGGCGATTTCTGAATTTGTAGAGTCATAAATTAAACAACCAAGTGTTCTAAGTATTTTCAGGGCACAGGAAGTTTGAAGAACAAGTGGTCCAGCATCTTCTGACATCGAAAACTTGATTTCATTGTATCTTTGATTAATTGAAGGGCTAAGCAGATATTCAAGGATTTTCGGCCCAATACTGCAGGATCCTCATCTTCTCTCAAATTTTCAAAGACCGTATTATGGGATCCTGAATCAAATTCAGGGTTGTCAATGACAGAAAATTTCTTCAAAAGAGCAATATGAGACGCCAAACCTAATGATTCTTCGAATTTTTCAGCAATATTGTTGTTGAAAAAGCTTATCAACCTGTTATGAATTAAAATATTGTTGTGGCCTTTAGTATCGATATAAGTAAAAATTTGATTAATAATTTGATTCTTATCATTGTATCCAAAACATTTCGATTGCAAAAGATTGTTTAACCCATCTCGTATAACCCTAGGATATCCATAGGCATCTCCTTTCTCAATATACACATCAGCTAGATTTATTAAAGTGAAATCAATGACATGATCTATACTGATATTTGGATCATCGCTAGAACTACTTGTCTCGGAGTTGGCAAGACGAATAAAATCGAATGAATCTTCTGCATCACTTTCACACGCTGCTGATAAAGTATTCATTGCTGTAAAGGCAAAACTCAGAAATTTCATAGGGTAAAAGTTGTAAAATTTTTATAAATACTTTCTGATCATTTTTATAATTAAAATGATTAAAAGAAAACGAATGAAAATAAGCAGAAAAAAATACCATAATGAAATTTAAAATAGACAATTCAGATAGAAGTGACAAATTCACGATCCAATATTCTCAAATCTAGTACCATGATTTAATTTTCTAATTATGCTTTTCATCAGAGTTTTTCAAGAATTGAAAATATTAGAAAATTGTCCGAGATTACATTAAACTAGAGCAAAGTAGGATGAATCTTTATAATGCCTTGCTATATAATGAATACTTGATGGTTTTGAAATTTTATGCTCCCATTAGAGATTGCCAATCTCTTTCTTAATTCCTTGTAAAAATTTTTATGAATTTTAAAAAATAAGGAAGATAGCAGGCTGCAGTTTTCAATAAAGCAAGTCTACAGCCATTATTTAGGAGGCAGAGGTGTTAAGCTCATGTTCGAGCATTTACGACACATAAAAGTCTTATATAATGTTCGGTTTCAAATTTCGGGTGGTTTAAGAAAGTGTATATATATGAACATAAAGCCATTCCACTTTGGGTATAAAATATATATGTTGCTCCTAGTTATCAAAGTCCACCAGGGTATGATATGGCTTAGTCTTGGATTTAGAATAGTCCGTTGAGTGTTTTTCGATCTTGCCTGGGACAAGTTTTCTCCATCCCTTGTGAATGGAGTTTTTAGAAAACCGTTTGACGATAAGGTTTTCACTGATCACTAATTAGCTATAGCAATATAGTGAAAATAAATTCCACCTTTTTATTTATCAGGCTGATAATATAAAGAGATCCTAATTATTTTCGTGGAAGGCATTCTGACTTAATGCAGTGTCAAAGACATTGCTCAATAGCCCCAGATTTCATGATCTTAAATCATTGCGTTGATTTCAGTCATCTCCTTGAGCTTTCTAATTTCATTTATTGATCAAGAGAGTATATTGGAATATACTAAGTCATTAAAAATGATTGTTGAATTCAATTGTCGTAATTAACCAACACTGTAGTGGACTTATAAATGGATGGATGCTTATCTTTGTGACAATTATATCCTATTAGTAAATTCTGTAAAGGATTATGTAATTTATGATATAAATACAAAATCAAATTTAATAAAAATGTCTATACAAAACAATGTCACTCGTCTTGACAGAATTACTAGTTACCACACCAAAATTTTCTGTTCTCTTATTTTTCCACTGGTTTTAAATAAAAGAATCAGGAATTACAAAATGATATTAAAAAGGTCCTATTTGAAGCCTGAAAGTGTGGGCATCTTCAAGAAACTAAAACTTTTTTTGGTTCAAGTTCCTCAGTTAATTGTCTTTTTTGAAGACTTTATATTCAAATCTCTCTCAATGCTATCCTATTATTCGCTTGTCATCTACAAAGAATTTATTTAATGGGTAATATAATAGTTACTCTTTGATTGATTCAGTGTCAAGTCTCTTGTCTACACCTGCTGATCCTGGGCAGAATTTGTCGTAAGATGGATGATTGTAGCCTTTTCGTGGTTGCCCGGATAAGTAATACACTCATGTGTGTGAAACTAATAAGAGTTTATATCAGAACGTCACGTCACAGCCAGCCGACTCATAAAAAGAAAACCCCGAAAAAAGAGGAGGTGGGCCGGATGATTGCATGCGTGTGTGTGTGTATGTATGTATGTATGTGTGCGGGAGCGGCATAGATAAAAAAGGGCTTGCCCGAAGATCGAAAGGGTGGGCTTAGGATTTGTTCTAAGTGCCCAGGACCTCAGTAGGAGGTTTAAAATTTCCTCCTATAAAGGCACAGGCTTGGGCAGAATCTGTCGTGAGACGGATGACTGTAACCTTTTCGTGGTTGCCCGGATAAGTAACACACTTATGTGTGTGAAACTAATAACAGTTTATATCAGAACGTCAGACCCTTCTCATAAAAAGAAAAACCCCGAAAAAAGGGGAGGTGGGACCGGAAGGCCCACATGCGCATGTAAAAAAGGGCTTGCCCGAAGATCGAAAGAGTGGGCTCAGGATTTGCTCTAAGCGCCCAGGACCTCAGTAGGAGGTTTAAAATTTCCTCCTATAGAGGCACAGGCGCTTCTAGTTGTTTCGGTTTTTTATATAATCGGTAAGATTGGATTCTTTGACTGATGACAATTGAATTGTTGATGTAATCACGGGGTTTGATTTGCATCTATTTGAATACAATTTATAGGCTTACTTGTAAAAATATGAAAAGAGTGACATGATTAATAAAGCAAAATAGTTATATATCTTATAAAAAAAAAGACATCGTACCAAATGGTTGAAGAATGAAAAAAAGTTTGAACCTGAAGATAAGTCCTCAGTCTAATTAAGTAATATTTCTATGTTCTAGGAAAATAAAGCCTGCAAAGGTTCATGATAGAGTGTGTTAGCCTAATATAAACACAGACTTTGAATTAAAAGTTTACGTATAGAAAAATAAGCACAATAACCATCCAGTAAAGGAATTGCCATATTAAATACTAATGAATTTAATTAGATAGGAAAACACTTGGATTCTGCACTAAATGGCTTTTGTTGAAGTCATTAAATATATTTCAGACATAGAGCTAAAAATAAAATCCCAGATAAAGTTAAAACTTGTGTTGAGGAGCAAGTCAAACTTAAGCTATGTAAAAAACCCCTATTATTAATGTTTTTAACACTTCTTCGTTTCGAGCGATGACCCCAAAAGTCTTTATTCTTATCTACTTCCTCTGATCCCTGAATTGTTTCATTACTCCCAAATAAATTTGAAGGCAAATATATTTCGATTTTGCGATTTAATTTCTTTTCAATTCAATTAAAAAAATTTTTTCGTTGCATTTCTTGAAGATTTGAGTTGCTAATCTTAGATTCACTATAGCCTAAAACCTTACCAAAGAAATGCTCGTCTAAAATCAATAGTTTTGACATGGTTAGCAATAGTGATTCCAAAGACAGCGCAATGAGGTCGGATTGTTGAAAATTCGGCGCAAATGGCATGTCAGTAAAACAAACGCTAAGCGCCTCTTCATAATTCACATTGCTATCTAAAATCAAAATCACTTGGGCAAGATCTATGAAAAAAACAAACATAGGCGTCAAATAATTCAAAATATCATCAGAAATACTTGCAGTCATTCTCAAGAAAAATTCTAGATCGAAAATATCCAATCTCAAGAATTCCTTCAATTCTATATAGGCTGACCAATGATCGATTGAAGAAAAATATTTGTAAAATTTGGTTCTGGTGTTATTAAGGAAATTGAAAATTCTCTCCAATGCCATCTTTTGATTTTCATTAAAAGAAAGCTCTTTTTCACAACGATGATAAATTAACATAATAAAAAATGTAAATGGAATGACCTCGTTTTGAACCGGAGGAGAATTATTTAACAAAAACTTTAAAATCTGGGACACAACAGGGTAATAACTCAATTTTCTGAATTCTTCCTTCCCTGAAATAAGATTGTTAAGGGCATTACTTAAAGCCACCTCATACTTCAATGGACTGATATTATCGAATTTCAATGAAAGATTCTCAATGTTATCTGCTATTTCTGGCAAATCCTGAAGAAGAAGATTCGCTAGAATATAAGCCTTAAGGTCTATAAATTCATGATAATTTGCGGAATCACTATAAAAAGACTGAATCGTTTGAGAAACTGATTGATTCTGGGATTTCTCTACAGAAAGTGAATTTGAGGATTGGCTTTGAAAGAAGCCTTGAGAGTGTTTCAAATTGTCATCTTTCTTCTCTTCTACTAGAAGATTGTTTCGTATGACTGATCCCATACAAAAAAGCAAATTGTGCAAAAGGAATTTCAGTTTCATTGGGCTAAAAATTTTTAACTTTAAAAAGATGAATTTAATCAAATTTTGATCAAAATTTCAAGAAAACCAATCAAAATTAAAGAAATCAATTCGAGATAGTTATGAACAAATGAATATTGTCAAGAATAGTTGTTCTGTTTGAATTCATCATCGGGTATTTTTGATCGTTAAAACTGATGCTTTGCCAAATTAAAATTTTATTCTTCAGTTCAAGCTATACATCGATCCAGATGCTTTCATGAAAGGTATTATGGTTTGATGCTGTTTCAGAAACATTGATTTATATCTCCAGATTTGGTGATCTTCTGTCATTTTTGCTGGCTTAACTTAAATTTCAAACCATAGTAGAAACAATAACTTTCATTTTAGAAGCTTTCATAAAAAAAAGAAACGACTAGAAGCGCCTGTGCCTCTATAGGAGGAAATTTTAAATCTCCTACTTAGGTCCTGAGCACTTAGAACAAATCCTAAGCCTACTCTTTCGAGCTTCAGGCAAGCCCTTTTTTATCCATGCCGCACACATACACACGCATGTATACCATCCGGCTCCCCTCCCTTTTTTTCGGGATTTTTCTTTTTATGAGTCTGCTGTGACGTGACGTTCTGATATAAACTGTTGTTGGTTTCACACACATGAGTGTATTACTTATCCGGGCAACCACGAAAAGGCTACAGTCATCCATCTTACGACAGATTCTGCCCAGGACACTTTCTTACAAATTCTAAATGTTTTTATTGATCAAGAAAATCTACAGGCAACAAGCTTTGTCACTAGAAATGTTTGCTAGCTTCATTTATTACGATCTAGAACAAGAAATATGCTCAACAAAGAATTTTAGATCTGAAATAATGAGATTTATAAATTTTGATCAGTAAAATCCTGATTGACATTTAATTTATAATTAAAGAGAATCAAATAAATAAATAATCAACGTATAAATACTAGTATTGATACCATTGAATATGAAAGACGGGAATATTTCTAAATTAAATAAATCCATATCAAATTAAAATATTTGTTCTCTTTGGGAATCCTCTTTACAACTTAAGTTTATACAAATAGGAACATTTTTATTTAATTGATAATCTAATAGTTATTCTTTGATTGATTCTGTGTCAAGTCTCTTGTCTACATCCGATGATCTGTGCACTAACTGCCCAAGACTCAGATGGTTGTCCACCTCTTCGATGATTGTTGTCTTTCAATTGTAACAGATTCCAGAGTCTTCTTGAGTACAATAAACTGGATGTATGCTTCGACTTTAGGCTCAATTCCTATCTCTTTGCTATACTTGTTGTGGTATTCTTATCATTATAATATTATACCTTAGGTAAGATCTGTAACGGATTATTGGACTTAAGATATTAATAATAGATTTTATTTAACAAGTAATGTCATCAAAATCCAATCTTTAGCTTAACCGAATTGTTAATGTAAACACGGCACTTTTGATTTGCTCTCATCTGAATAGAATTTTTAGGTCTACTTTCCAAAGATAAAAATCATAGCAAGATTAATAAAGAAAAATAGCTACCATTTTTATGAAATAAATGACATCGGAAGAGATTATATTTTCAACTATGTAAAAATAGTTCCAGAATAGAATAGTAAAGAAAATTTTGAAACTCCAAAGATAAATTTTTAGCCTAAGAATGTAATATTTCCAATGTCTGAGGAAAACATAGACTACCGAAATTTATAATGGTGTGTGATAGCCTCAAATTTGACAGAATTTGAATGATAAATTTACTTTCATAAAAACCAGTTTAATAGCCATCCAGAGAATTAATTTACTATCTTAAATATTAAATAATTAAAAAAAAATCAATTATATAGGAACAGACATGGCTTCGGCATTAAACTAGCTTTTATTGAAATTATGAAATGTACTTGATCCCTAGTGCCAAAATTAAAATACCTCCTAAGATTAGAATTTGAGGTACATAGCAGGTAAAACTTAGGCTTCTTAAAAGGTTCCTTTTTTGCATTTTTTTACCATTATTTCGTTTGGAGCAGGAGAGCCCAAAGGCTTCATTCTCATCTTCATTTCTCCCATATAAGTTCGAAGGCAACATTATTACGACTTTACAGTTTAATTTCTTTTGAATTGAATCAAAAAATTTTTCTCGTTGCAATTCTTCAAGATTGGAGTTGCTGATCTTATTTCCACTGTGCTGCAAAAGTTCGCAAAAAAGATGCTCATCTGAAATCAATAATTTCGACATACTTAACAATCGTGATTCAAAAGAAGATGTATTGAGGTTTGATTTTTTAATATTTCTCGAAAATGGTATCTCATTACAACAAAACTTGAGTGCTTGTTCATAAGTCTCATTGCCATTTAAAATCAAAATCACTTGAATGAGATCCAAGAATGAATCTAAAATAGTCGTCAAATAATTAAAAATATCATCAGAAATAGTTATAGTTGCAGTCATTCTCAAGAAAAATTCTAGATCGAAAATATCAACTTTCAAAGATTCCTTCAATTCTATATAGGCTGACCAATGGTCGATTGAAGAAAAATATTTGTAAATTTTGGTTCTGGTGCTGCTAAGAAATTTAAAAATCTTATTTAATGTCTCCTCTTGATTCTCAAGAGGAGAAAGCATTTTGTCACATCGATGATAAATTAATATGACAAAAAATGAAAATGGAATTGTCTCGTTTTGAACTGGTGAAAAATTCTCTAACAAAAAGTTCAAAATCTGGGCGACGACAGGAAAATATGTCAATCTTCTAAACTCATCGTGTTCTGATATAAGATTTTTGACAGAATTGCTTAAAACTAGCTCAGACTCCAATGGATCAATATCATTAAATTTCTTTAAAACCTTCTCAATATCTTTGGTCATTTTTGGCAGATCTTGAAGAAGAAGATTTCCTAGAATGTAGATTTTAAGATCTACAAGTTTAGGATCATTTGCGGAATCGATACAAAACGATTGAATCATTTGAGAAGCCGTTTGGATTTGGTTATTTTCGTTATAAAGTGGGTCTGAGGATTGACATTGCAAGTATTCCTTTAAGGGTCCCAAATGCTCATCTCCCCTCTCTTCACCTAGGAAATTGGTTTGTTTGGTTAATCCCATATACAAAAGCAAATTGTATAAGAGGAAATTCAATTTCATTGGTCTATAAAATTTTTCGAATTAAAAATTTAAATTTGATCAAAATTTTAAAAGAATTCAAAAATTTAATCAAAATCTTAAGAATGTTTAAAAAAAATCAATTTGAGATATTTTTGAAAAATGAATGTTTCCAGGAATAGTAGTCCTGTATGAATCCATCATCAGTAATCTTTGATCGTTCAAACCGACTTTACCAAATTGAAATTTTGTTTTTCAAGGGGAAAATAAATCAATCTTAGTTGTTTTGTGGTCAATCCGAGATGGGTTTAAACTAAAGCAAGAAAGGAATGCATCTTCATACTGTCTTGTGGTATAATAAACACTTTATAGTGGTGAAAATTGATGCTCTTATTAAGAGATTGGCATTCTTTTTCTTAACTTCTTTTGAAAATTTTTACGAATTTGAAAAATAAGAAAGACTGCAGACTGCAATAGTCTGTAAAACAAGTCTGCAGCTACTACTTAGGAGGTAGAGGTATAAAGTTTGTGCTCAACGATTTAAGACACATAGGAGTCCTGTGTAGCTTTTTGTTTCAAAATGCCGGGTGGTTCAAGAAAGTGTTTATATATGGACACGAAGCCATTCCACTTTGGGTATAAGGCACATATGTTGCTCCTAGTTATCGAAGGCCGCCAGGGCATGATGGGGCTTTTCTCTGAATTTAGAGCGATCCGTTAAGTGTTTTTCTGAACTTGCCTGGACCAAGTTCCCTCCATCCAATATTAGTTTTTAGCAACTCGTTTGACAATAAGGTTTTCACCGATCACTAGCTATAGAAATATAGTGAAAATAAATTCCTTTTTTTTTGGTTGTTGCTGTGAAGGTGATTATGAGTTACTGTGGTGGCAGAACTATTACTTTATAACCCCAGATAAATTATCTTCAACATTTCCTACTTAATTAATTAGCTTTAATTTCAAACTATACTAGAAGCAATAACATTTATTTCACCCGTTTCCTCCTTAAGCATTCTAAATTAACTTTTCAGTCAAGAAAATTTACAGGTTATATTATATGCTTGTCAATAAAAAGAATTGTTAGATTCATTTAATACAATTTGGGAAAGAGAAATGAACATAAAAACGCATTTTGGATCTGAAATGATGAGAATTGTTAATATTGTTCAGTAAAATCTAGGCTGATATTTAATTAAGAAAGTGAGATTATTAAATGATCAAGAAAAAAGTATTAATATTAATAAATTTCAATACAAAGACCATAGAACAGATTCTAAATTAAATAAATCTATAATGGACATCAAAGATTTATTCGTCTTGGGAATCGACTTTACAACTCATGTTTGTACAAACAAATTTTATTTAAAAATGTTTTCATTAAACACATGATTTTTATGATTACATTTCTACACCACCCATTGAATGGATGATGGAAATCTTGTTTTGAATGGTTCACTATAGACAATCTTAATGAAAAAAGCTTCCCCCACGAAAATCCAAAACATACATAATCGAACATTCCAAGCTAAGAAAATCTTTTTGATGTTTGTCGGACTTTAAAAATTAGAGCGAAAATATGTTTAATATCCAAATTTGAATGCTCTTGTTCCCATTTTATATGCAATAAACACTATTGACAACTATTCTTATTTTACAGCCAGACGGTAAACGGAACTTCTATGTGTCTGTTAAATTTCAGCACAAATTTCATATTAACATGCTAAATAGTGAAGAAAGACTTATATTTCAGATAAGTGCAGCCTGATGTTTCCGTAGTTTTGTGCTGTTAAATAAACGAGATTTATTAAGTAGCCGCGATTGTGATCTACATAAATAAACTGGAAGTCTCCTACTGACGTCTTGAGCACTCAACACAAATTTCAAATCCATTATTTCGAGCAAGCCACTTTTTATACATGCTGCTCCCGTATCTGGGTATTGGGGCGGTTCCACCTCCCATTTTTTCGCGGTTTTCTTTTTATGAGGAGGCTGTGATGTTCTGGTATAATCGGTTATTTGTTTCAGAAACAAAAACGTGTTATTTGTCTGGATCGCCACGAAAAGGTTACAGTCATCTGTCTCAATATATATTATGCACTATTTTTAGGCTGTTAATTATCTAAGCCTCTTCAGCGGCACGGTGTGAATTTGAGGAGCAAAATCATGAAAAAATTCTCAATTCTGGTTCGAATCCTATTGTGCGAATTATTTGACATCTACTCGTAAAGAGCATATGAAGTAGAACAGCTACTACTTCAGTGAAAGGTTGCTGACCGAAAAATGTCTTTGGAGAATACTGTGTATTAGAATAAATAGAAGGTATGCAAAAAAACCAAATTTATTAAACTAGAAGCAACCGTGCCTCTACAGGAGGAAGTTTTAACCTCCTGTTAAGGTCTTGGGCATTTGTAATGAATCCTAAGCCCACTCTTTCGAGCTTCGGGCAAGCCCTTTTTTATCCATGCCGCTCCCGCATGAAATAGAAGGTATGGTAGGAGAACGTATTGAATATCAAGTTTTGCAAGTCAGATGATAAAGTATACATTGACTCCAGCAACTAAATTCACCGGTTTATGATCGGAGAGCTTAAGAATTTAGGTTGGTGAGTTTGGGTGTAAAACACTAGGTAGAATCTGTCGTGAGACGGCTGACTCTAGCCTTTTCGTGGCTGCCCGGATAAGTAGCACACTTATGTGTGTGAAACTAATAACAGTTTATATCAGAACGTCACAGCAGACTCATAAAAAGAAACCCCCGAAAAAAGGGGAGGTGGGGCCGGTGGCGGCATGAATAAAAAAGGGCTTGCCTGAAGCTCGAAAGAGTGGGTTTAGGATTTGTTCCAAATGCCCAGGACCTCAGTAGGAGGTTTAAATTTTCCTCCTCAGTAGGAGGTTTAAATTTTCCTCCTATAGAGGCACAGGCGCTTCCAGTTGTTTCGTTTTTTTTTTACACATGATTAAATTTCATCAGTATAATTCAACTATTGATTTTGGAAATAGATTATTCTCGATTTTAAATTTAAAAAATAGGAAACATTCCAGACATTAAAAATCTCAGGAGATAAATTTTTATTTACAAATCCATCTGTCAGTCCGAGATGACTTTAAACTAGAGCAAGAGAGGAATGCATCTTCATACTGTCTTGTGGTATAATAAGCACTTTATAGTGCTGAAAATTGATGCTTCCATTAAGAGATTGGCAATCTCTTTCTTAATTCCTTGTGAAAAATAAGGAAGACAGCAGGCTGCAGTTGTCTGTAAAACAAGTCTGCAGCCACTACTTAGGAGGTAGAGGTGTAATGTTACGACACATAGGAGTCCTGTGTAACATTTTGTTTCAAATTCGGGGTGGCTCAAGAAAGTGCTTATATATGGACACAAAGCTATTCCACTTTGGGCATGAAACATATATGTTGCTCCTAGTTATCGATGCCCACCTGGGTATGATTGGGTTTAGCCCTGAATTTAGACTGATCCGTTGAGTGTTTTTCCGATCTTCTTTTGGCCTGGGCCAAGTTTCCTCCACCCCTCGTTGTGGAGTTTTTAGCAACCCGTTTGACAATAAGGCATTCACCGATCACTCACTAGCTATAGCAATATAGTGAAAACAAATTCCCTTTTTTTTTTTAAAAACCATAGAACTAGAACCACCTGTGCCCCACAGGCGGAAATTTTAACATCCAGCCAAGGTCTTAGATATTGAAAACACATCCCAGTCCCACTCTTTAGAGAAAATACCCTATTATGCAGTTCGGCTGTTCGGTTACATCACCCTTTTTCGGAGTTTTCTTTTTGTTCGTTGACTTCTATTGGATTCACACGCATAGCCGTATTGATTTTTCGGAAACACTGAAAGGGTTAAAATTATCTGACTCACGACAGGCCTGCCCAGAAATCCAATGAACAGAACAATAATAGCAAAAATGTGCCAATAAGTTAGAAATAAATATTAATTATTGTAATTTTCATACAAAAATAGCATATTAAATAGATATCTTCGGATTAAGACATCCCAATTTAATCTTAATGGGGGTATTGAAGAACCCACTGATATCGATGACGGGAGCCCATGCTTGTTCCTTTCCCGAGTATCATTTAATATTATGATAATTTTTTTCAGGAAAGGGGCTGGGAATGAAATATGTCAACATTATATGGTAGGGACCCTTCGTCTAAAAAGAAATTAGTGCGAAAATAGTCATTGGACAGCATAATACCAGCCACCCACCCCTTTGAGTTGCCCATCTAAAAGACATCTCACTCGAAGCTCAAAGTGTACGACCACAGGTTTCATACAAGGATGCAAAAAGGTTAAAAATTCCACCTGAAAAATAAAGATTCATTTCCTTGAATTGGTTGGGTTTTTTTACGAGTGATATGGAGCATGATTCATAGTATAAATCTTAAATTTACCCTGATTTAAAATATTAAACAATCACTTTTTTACTTCGAGACATAAAAATTGTATGAGTACATCTAGAAATACAAAATGAAGAATGTTAATGAAATGATGCGATGCTTACCAATTTACAATGTCAATCAAATGGATCCATCAAATAATAATGGAAAAGATGTTAAGCCTATCCACCTGTAAGCCGTTCAAGGAATCTATTTACCCTTAGATCAAAATGAAATAAAATTGTTTAATTAAATACTAAATATAAAGTACACTAAGAATTTATTAGAATATTATTTTGCATCATAATAGAGGCACATGCGAATCATTTAAAGTTAAAATTTTCCAAATATAGGGAAGAATATGAGCTTACCGCATTACTAAGGAAATACAAATAACAGAGGCATTATTGTAAAGCTGAAATAGGAATTGGACATTCCAAGTTGAAATCATAGATGTAAGGCCAACTAATTGTAATTTTATTGAAAATTGGAAGATCTTCCAACGATTTTCAACATGCTTGACTAACAAAAAAATTGTGACAAACAAATCATAATTAATTGTTAAGGGAAGTTGGGTAGTAACCTACAATTAACTTTGATTGATATGTTTATGGCCAGATTATTATTTATTGGGCGGTAAATAATAGACCTGGCCAAAATTTATTATATAAAAGAATTATATAATAATCACAATTTCATGTTCCTGAGCCAAACTAATTATTTGTTCGAGGAAATGGGGCAGTTAGCTAACAAATAATGTTGTTTGGTTTTGAAGTAAAAAGGATAATGGAATCTAATCTATTAGGGGAATAGATTTGAAGCCTTAATCCATTGTGTATACAAGTTTAATTGAAAGCACAGTTATGAATCATTAAATCTATGTGAGTAAAATGTTGTAAGAAATGGGCGGAAATCAAACAATTAATTCAGAGGATCATAAGTATGGAATTAGGTGGAAGTCGGCTATATAAATATAATTGCTCGTTGAAACCATCTTTTATATTTTGAAGAAGCTACAATAATATCATCACATTAAAAACAATTATTTGTTGTTTGGAGAATTGGGGCAGGTGGCTAACAATTAAATGAATTAATAAAAAGATGCATATTTTGGCGGAAATTTGCTAGAAATAGATGATTGCAAAGCAGCAATTAAAATACGACAGCAGAAGTTTAAAACTTAAAAAATCCGAAACAATATGTCAAAGAGGTGGGCATACCAATTAACATTTGCTAGGCGTAAAGCAATAAATCCAATCTTATAAGAATTATTCTTGAGAATTATAAAATACAGCAAAGACAGATTTTCTATGGCAAGCTATAAATGAATTAAAACAAGTCAGACGCTAAGAAATGTAGGGGCTTATTCCTAACAGACAACTTGAATATTATAAGACAACAATTTGTGGGCGGCAAATGGATGCAATGAAACCGAGATACCATATGAATCCTCTTTGGCTTTTATTTATCATTTTAAATCCAATTATGAGCTAATAAATCAATTTCAACTTAGTATTGAATAAAATGTAGGGGGTAGTATTGACATCAAATAAGTTGAATTGAAATTGAAATTGAAAGGGGACGAGGATTTTGGATTGTTGACGTAGATTAAAGCATGGTATATAGGAGTTTGATGCAAAATAAGTATTCATTTTTACAGTGTGTATAGCATTATCGGGAAAGCTTTATTGCATGGAATCATCGGGAAGCCGGGGAGAGAATTGTTGGTTGGAATCATCTGGAAACCAGGGATTAGATTATTGGGTCCGAACAAAGGAAGTGATGAATATCCAAGCCGGTTAGATATAGATGGATAGCCGAGTGGTAATATTTCTCCTTCAGAAAATAAAGGTCTAATTGCTCGGCAAACTAAGAATTCAACATAGGCGAATGTCTTCGCATATAAAGATTTGAATTCATTCAGGAATGTTTCTTCTATATCTGTAATTAACTTTCTTTCAAGTTTTACTTGAGATACAAACACGTCCGAAATAAGAATGTTTCCTTTAGCGAAGTATGTCTTGAACAATTTTTGAATGCCTACACCGGAAATCTCCACTGCTGTAATAATGAGATCATTGATTTGTTTGGCCTTTTGAACTTCGAGTTTATCCATTTCCGAGTTGTTCGCTGCTTCGTAAACAACAACATATTTCTTCATTGTTGCAACTAAACCAGTGGTGGTGTTTTTTATTGCATCTATGAAATCGTAATCAGCACTAGTTAGAATGATTGTTGAATACGTAAAATATTTGGCAAAAAGACTGGCTGAGTTCTCATTTACTTTCTGTTTTATCTGATTATTAATGGATACAACGATACTCTGTATTCCGACTAAGAGATCAGTCATCATTGTGTCAATGATAACTAGAATAGCTCTTTTCGGCTGAACAGTATTTTTGAGAAATGAAAGTAATTGTGGATTTGATTTTGCATCAGGAATTTTATTCAAACTAACATAGAGTGCTTCGAATACAGGCTTGGAAATATTTACAGAGATGGCACAGAAGTTATTCAGAAAAAGCTCGATCTGTTTCAAATAGCTCACAGCCTCTGCATAACGGATGCCAAGGGGTTAACAGTGAATAATCTTTGGGCACTTCTTTGGTTTGCAATCTCTTTTGGTACTCTTATTTTCAATGAAGTTTACATAAAAGGTGGTTGAAGTTTCATCACATTTTTTTCTGAGAAAGTAAAAGACTGTTTGACTCATCAGCAACAATAGTTGGACAAAGTTCATGGGTTACATTTTTTTCGCGCATTTATGTTTCATTATTTATGATTTATAAACAAGTTTCAGATTTTATTTATTTAATAGCACAAAATTTGGCATTATTCTTGTTCTCATCAATAGATTTTGGCAAAAAAGTGCTTTCAAAGTCAATTTATTGCGGAATGATAGCAAAATATTTGAAGTAATAATGAAATAAGCCATGCTTATATTTATATAGTTTTAAAATTCTAGTTTTAGAAATAAAGGAATAAACAAAAATTTGATAAAACATCAAACAAATACAAAATTGAGAAACATTTTTTCCTTTGAAACAAATAATCAAGAATGAGGTTTTATTAATGGTTTGTTTTTATATTCATTACTGGAAGTCATAATCGTGCCATAATCGGTGCCAGCTTAAAATCCTTCGGTTTTATATAATTTCTTCAAGCATATTATTCACTTTTGAATATCTTCTCAAGTACAATATACTGGAAGTTTTCCTCGATTTCGATTTGACTTAATCTTGTTACAACGTTTCCTTTGTTTTGGATAACTAATTCCTCCTTGATCAACGTAAAAAACAATTTTGCCATGAACTTATAAATTAAAGACAAAAAAAACGAAACAACTAGAAGCGCCTGTGCATCTATAGGAGGAAAATTTAAACCTCCTACTGAGGTCCTGAGCACTTAGAACAAATACTAAGCCCACTCTTTCGAGCTTCGGACAAGCCCTTTTTTATCCATGCCGCACACATACACACGCATGTTGATCCTTTCGATCATTATCCGGTCCCACCTCCTCTTTTTTCGGGGTTTTCTTTTTATGAGTCGGCTGGCTGTGACGTGACGTGCCGTTCTGATATAAACTGTTATTGGTTTCACACACATAAGTGTGTTACTTATCCGGGCAACCACGAAAAGGCTACAGTCATCCGTCTCACGACAGATTTTGCCCAAACCATATTTCAATCCTGAAGAAAGCAATAAGCTCCATCGTCTCTTGGCGTCATATTTCCTTTGGTAAGCCATACTGAAGAGTCTTTAATGGAGGCAAGTTTATGATTACAGACCCTAAACAACCTTTCATAAAGTTATTTGCTTTCAATGCTAGTCATTAGGGATTTAATCTGTGATTCATAAAGAGATTCTTTGGTTATATCGCCTACTGTCAAATGCATTTCAAATATTTAAATTAAAATAGTAAAAAATTAATTTACATCTACCTCTTTTTTGTTAGGGAATGGCAATGCGGTAATGATAAGTATTTCTCAATTATAATCTTTCTCTCCTCATTTGAGGCTCTCTTGGAATAACTGGATACGTCATTAAAATTAATTTTAACTATTGATCAGGTTCTTTTCTCATTTTTAAAAGTCATTTTAAAAATTTTTTAGATCAATTAAAAAAGATTTGCATCGGCTTTTATGCCAAGAGCAGACAATAATTAGAAAAATGACAATTAAGTGTTTTATTTGATTTTTGGCTGGATCGGACCAGTTCAATTTCTTTCAGCTATATACAATATTTCTTCATGATTATCCTCCTTCTCAAATTTTTCGAATGAAATAAAATTAAAAATCTTCCTGGGTACAACAATCAATTGATAAACGCCTCAATTATTAAAAGAAATAGTATTTTAATCCTAATTGTCATCTTTCAATTCCAGTAATTATCCGGATTTAATTTGTTCTTCTGATTATTGAATATTTCTTTAGATCATTAAAATCAATTTTTTTTACTATTGAATTATAAATGACAATGAATTAATTAATCAATTAATTTAAAAAGATCAATTTTCTATTTAAAAGTAAAAGTTAAAATTCGTCCCTAATGAGTACGAGTATATTAAAAATTTTTTACACATCTCCAACGTTTACTGATGGATGTTTCGGAATATTTTCATCTGATATAAATGATGATCCTTAACGTCTTAGTTATAAAAAAGGAATTAAATTAGTTGTAGGATCAAATAGTATTTCTGATCATATTCGGCTGTTATCTATATCTCAGGATGTACTTCGAATTGTTGATGATGTGTATGAAATGAATATTAAGACACATCTTAAAGAGCACATTTTAATCAATATTTTCTGTAAGGGTGGTAGAGAAATTTTCACTGATTACCAACATAGTAGTAGGGCTATTTCTAGTGCTGCTGGTAAAAAATTTAATGATGTGGTTTTGTCTAGGCTATTTGATTATTTTACAAAAAATGATGTGTATTCCGATATTGTGCCTTATTTAAGACTTTTTCATCTGCTTTGTAGAGCCATCTCTATTAATTTTTCTTTAACTGAAAATGAACATATTCCTATTACATTTTTACAAAAATTAATTTATCAAAGATGCAATGAATTACTAAATGGTGATAAGAAAGGATTGAAAATATTAAAGGAAATTTTCGAGCGTTTTGCAAATCTTTGTGATGACGTTCTTGATGGAGGTAGGACTGATGTATTGAAGCTTGAACAAATGACAGATGAACTGTTATTAAACATTGAAGACTTGAGCACTCAAATCCATAACAAATGTAAGACCTTTGATTTTAATAACTCGCCTGTTTGGAGATTCACGGTGAGTTACTCGTTGTTACCAATATTTTTTGGATCCCTGATTCCCTTATTAAAGGAGTTTCAATCTAAAGTATTGACAAATGTATCTTGTGATGATACTTCATCTCTTTCAAATAAAAAACAAGCTTTTCTTGATCATGCCCTTCCAAGATTAAGGGCAATGATTATTAGCCTATTAACTAACTTAATTATTGGTCAAGATGATTATCTTGAGAGACTTGTAGTCTGTGTCGATGATCTAAAAAGTAATTGTAGAAATTCAATGTCTGTATATAGGGCCGAGGATCCTGTGTTGGTTATTGCACGATTCTTTAAAAATAATTTTGACTTAAATTTTAAAAAGTACTATTTCGAAGGAAAAAATTGCGAATCTGTTCTAGACGGTAATTAAGAGCAATCTCCAAGATAGTTCTGTACACATATCCAGTCAATTCGATGTCTATTACAGTCAAGTTGCAGATGAAAGCGAATTTGATGTCGATAACAGTTACAGATCTGGGTGAATATTAAGCCCATTGGATAATAATCTTATAGTTGCGAGGTTCAATGCAACTCTTTGTGATTATTTTAAATGATATTTAAACGCATTCATAGCATTTCGTATTGATATTATTTGGAACACCCAACTTGAATAAAGATTATTGTTTTTCTTTTTATTTTTTATAGAGCTTCTCGAGCATGTTTTCATCATCCATTTACTGCAGAGGAAACGGTGGTCTCAATTTCATAAATTGGTTAACTGCTGCAGTTTTCTCTAATTTTCCATACGCAATGTGCTTATGACATTTCTTATGCTTATGTCGAGTGTTGCAGGATACAATATATTGAATGTATTTTTTAGGTTATGGTCAAGAACTATGTCGTTAGATTTTCGTAAAAAAAAAACGAAACAACTAGAAGCGCCTGTGCCTCTATAGGAGGAAAGTTAAACCTCCTACTGAGGTCCTGGGCACTTGGAACAAATCCTAAACCCACTCTTTCGAGCTTCGGGCAAGCCCTTTTTTATCCATGCCGCACATACACACACGCATGCAATCATCCGGCCCACCTCCCCTTTTTTCTGGGTTTTCTTTTTATGAGGAGGTTGTGACGTTCTGATATAAACTGTTATTAGTTTCATACACATAAGTGTGCTACTTATCCGGGCAACCACGAAAAGGCTACAGTCATCCATCTTACGACAGATTCTGCCCAGGTTAGATTTTCCTATGTTAAGCTCTTCTACCTATCAACCCAAGCTTTCTGATTATTGTTAGATACTGTCGGCATGCAACCTATTGATGTACCATACTCAAATTATGACTGGTTGAAGCTAGTCCGAGATGACTTTAAACTAGAGCAAGAAGGGAAAGCAACTTCATACTGTCTTGCGGTATAATAAACACTTTATAGTGCTAAAAATTGGTGCTTCCAATAAGAGATTGGCAATCTCTTTCCTAACTCCGTGTGAAATTTTTATGAATTTGTAAAACAAGTCTGCAGCCACTACTTAGGAGGTAGAGGTGTAATATTTAAGACACATAGGAGTCCTGTGTAGCGTTTGGTTTCAAAATGCCGGGTGGTTGTCGAAAGTGTATGTATATATATGGACACGAAGCCATTCCACTTTGGGTATGAAACATATATGCTACTCCTAGTTATCGAAGCCCGTCAGTGTATGATTGGGCTTAGCCCTGAATTTAGAGGGATCCGTTGAGTGTTTTTCCGATCTTCCTTGGTCTGAGCCAAGTTTCTACCAACCAGTTTAACAATAAGGTTTTCACCGATCATTCACTAGCTATAGCAATATAGTGAAAATAAATTCCTTTTTTTTGATTGGTTGAAGCATCATATTATTTCAGAGTATTTGAAAATGTCAAATCTTTAAAAAAAATTGATTTTCACTATATTGCTATAGCTAGTGAGTGATCCGTGAAACCCTTATTGTTAAACTGGTTGGTAGAAACTCTACAAGGGATGAAGAAAATTTAGCTCAACCAAGATCGGAAAAACACGAAACGGATCGCTCTAAATTTAGGAATTGGCCTATCATACTCTGGTGGGCTTCGATACCAGGAGCAACATATATGTTTTATACCCAAAGCTGGGCAGAATCTGTCGTGAGACAGATGGATGACTGTAGACTTTTCGTGGTTGCCCGGATAAATAATGCACTCATGTGTGTGAAACTAATAACAGTTTATATCAGAACGTCACGTCACAGCCAGCCGACTCATAAAAAGAAAACCCCGAAAAAAGGGGAGGTGGGCCGGTGTGTGCGGGAGCGGCATGGATAAAAAAGGGCTTGCCCGAAGCTCAAAAGAGTAGGCTTAGGATTTGTTCTAAATGCCCAGGACCTCAGTAGAAGATTTAGAATTTCCTCCTATAGAGGCACACGAGCTTTTAGTTGTTTCGTTTTTTTTCAGGATAGAAATATATTCTTTGGAGAAAAAGTCAGATGCCCACATTGCAAGGCTGTGCCAAAGACAGTGGATCATCTTGCCACCAAATGCGATCGTATGCTAGGACATGATTATATGAGACGGCATAATAAAGTATTAAGATTCATACATTTATCACTGTGTAGAAGATTCGGAATTAAGAAGACAAGAAAATTGAAATCCCATTCCGTTCAAGAAGTTGTAGCAAATGAAAATGTCGAGATTCGAGTAGATACAAGAATTATAACATGACAGACCAGATATCTTCTTACATGATAAAAAGAAAAATGAAGTAACTTTGATCGAGGTTGGAATTACCAATCTTGACCTATTAACTCAAGTTGAAAATGAAAAAACTAGAAAATACGATTTAATAGCAAACGAGTTATCATTGATTTACAAGTGCAAAGTGAATACAATTACATACGTAATGACCTGGGAAGGACTGGTAATGAAATACCACAACAAGTATAGTAAAGAAATAAGAATTGAGCCTACAGTCGAAGCGTACATCCAGTCGATTGTACTCAAGAAAACTCTGGAGTCTGTTTCATTTGAAAGACGACTGGCATTGAAGAGACGTACAACCATGTGAGTCTTGAGCAGTTGGAGCACAGATCAGCGGGTATAGATAAGAAACTCAACAGGGAATTATTTAAAGAGTAAATAAACATTAGAATTATCCATTAAATAAATTTTAGTTAAGATCCATCAAGCCGTGAAGCTTTACGTAGACAAATTAAAAGATGATTTAAAAATATTCTGAGAGATAAGAAATAAAACTAGTTTATTTAAGTAAATAAATTACATTAAATGGATGGATAAATATTTGAATTATACGATGAATAATTCAATAAAAACTGCAGATTTCATTTTTAATAAGAAAATTCAAATGATTCATATTTATTTAAAAAGAGCATATTTGCCAACGCCATATTAATTAAAATTATGACATCAGCACATAAAACCCACGATCGATTCGATGCATACCTTTAAATTCAAAAACAAAGATCTAATAAATGATACAGCAGATTTACTTTTTCCTTTTATAAGGCGAGTCGTGCCTAATAAATACAGTTTTATTAATAATTCTGTGATCAATGTCTTTCATCAGTACTTCTTTGTAATTACTGTCGTTAATAATGAGCTCACCAAATTCATCCTCATATTGAGCAATCAAAGTAAGAATCGTTTCCTCCATTTTCAGCAAACTAGGATAAGCAGTGTTTCTGAATTTCTCTTCCGCGTTAAGCTGGAAGGAGGATTTAAAAAGCCTTTTAGGGTCTGAGGCCAACTTTTCAAATTCCATCATCTTCTCCAAAAGCACTCTTCTCTTCCCTGAATAGTCCAATATCGCCACAAATTTGTCTTTCTTCGGGACAAGTTCATCTATCTCTGCTTGAACCTCGTCTATAATCATCTCCTTTTCTTCTATGGTCTTACCTTCAATAGTATACCCTTTATTTCTTAGATTAAATATTTCATTCAGTTCATTAAGGGTGGAGATGGAGGATTCAAAGATTGTATTGAAACTGTTGATCTGCTCGTCTCTTAAGCTGTTGTAGTAATTTCTCAGTTCCCTCATTTGGTCTGCAGAGTATGAGACTTTTATTGTTTTTAGGGGTTTTCTCAGGTAATTCTCTATTTTCCTGATCCCTCTCACCAGAGTTTCATGTTCTTGCTTCAATTCCTTGATTCTGTTCTGTAAGAAAAGAGAAGTTCTTTTCAAATCAAAGATTTTCTCCTCAAATGTTGTTGGCTGTTTTTTTTCAATCAATTTGCTTTGTTCTTCTATTTCTTCGTAATATTTTTGTCGTTTGCTTTCCAGAATAGTTTTCAATTTCCTTAACAAGTTCAATTCCTTGTTGGCCCTTTTTTTGCTTTTGATTGATATTTCACCAATTTCTTCTTCAACTTTGTGCTGTGTTTCTATCAGATTATAGAATTCGCAATCAAAAAAATCATCCGTTTTTTCTTCCAACTCTTCGTTATTTTCAATATTCTTAAGCATTTTATTTATAATCAAATAATCTGACTTGTTTCCCAGTGAATCCTTTATTCTATTGATTTCTTCGTTAGACGCTTTAATTTCCGATTCTAATTTGCTTTTGTAAACTTCTAAGCTTTGTAATTCATTCTTTAGAAGATCAATTTCAATATCCAAATAATAATCTATCTCTCGTTCTTCGTGTACTTCCATTTCAAGATCTCTTTTGTAATTAAAAATAACGGTTTTTAATTCTTTAATTTCTTTCTTTAAAGCTGAGCATTTTTCATTGGCTCTTTTTATTAAACCGTCAATAAAATTCATCAAATCAGAAATGTATTCTGGATTGGAAGCGAATGGGTGCTTGTGGATGGACCCAGACGGGCTTATTTGATTGAGAATATCAAAAAGAACTTCAAATTTCTTTTGGATTTCCAACAATGTGTCAGTTTCCATGGGCTAAGCTTGTAAAAAAATTTATAATTAAAGTTCAACAGAAGAACTTCAAACTGCCATGCGCGCGACTCATCCTTCTTATATGATGATCATTTCTAATTGCCATAGTGATTGAAATAAGTTTTCAATAAAACCTGGGAAAATTAATAGAAACCAACTCTATTTTGGACAGATTTATCATAAGCCTAGCTAAGTTTTAGATACTACTTGATCTAGAATGTTTTCGTGTTTATGAATGATCTTATAATGAAAAGATGTTTTTCTTGTAGCTTTTATCTAATCCTTAAATATGAATTTATTTAATATGTAATCTAATAGTTACTCTTTGATTGATTCTCTTATCTATGCCCGCTGATCTAAGCACTAAGCTCAAGACTCACATGGTTGTCCGAGCTGGGTTACACAATAACTAATTACAGTTGAAAGGAAAAAGAGACTAAAATCAAGTCATTTCGATTCAAAGTAATACGGCAATAACAAAATTGGTATATTTCATTAGAATAAGGACTCTTAGCAGATTTTTCAAGGTTTTAACATGTCTAATGAAAACATTACCGATATTATTTTGATTCTTACCTATTAAATATACATCACTTATTAACACTCGTCAATTTTTCACTGCATGATTCATCTTGTAGCAAATAGATGTCTTAACACCTGTGAAATCCCTTATAAAGCTCACCTATGTCAATTAAAATACTAAAAGATTCCAAAAGTTCAACAGTACAGAATACCTCACCTTTGATTTCATTGAAAATCTTTTCATCAATCATAGCTGTTCTGGAATATATTTCTGCTATTTGCTTTGAAACTTCTTTAAAAGTTTGCTTCTCCTTTCCTTTTTTACAATCTAATTCTATGAGGTCTAATGAATGGCCATAAATGACAGGAACACCAACCATTTTATTGTCTTGTATATGAATTCCGAAATACTCTTTAAGAATGAGATGCATATCACTTTGAATGATCACAGTTTCAGGATCTTTGACTTCTTTGCATTCAAAGCTTCCAAAATTAAGTAGAATTTTGTGATAACAAATTTCATTTAAAAATTTTTTTCGATCAATTTTAAGAATATTCATTTTATGTTGCAAAAATAAAAATTTTTCTGAATCGCCAACAAAAATTAATTTCTTTAAAAATTTTTGATCAATAATTTCCATCTCTTCAATTAATTGCTTTATTGATGTTAAAGTGGTTTCAATACTAGTAAACACTTGTTTGTCCTTTTGGAACTCTTCCAAAGATCTCTTATAAGGCGAAGAATATATTTTAAAAGGGGATGATGTAACAGCTACGGGAGTTATTCATATCGTGTCAGGGGTAAGTCTTGCTTTCTTAACTGTCCCATCTTCTGCATTTATTCCTTCAAACCTAGAGCCTTCATAATGCTCTAAATTCCAAATCTCATCTATTTCTTGTATTATTCTGTCGTATATTTCGTTGTCTTCTATCATCACTTCAGACTTTCCGGGGTGCACATTGACATCTACGCTTTCTACTTTGATATCTATAAATAAAAATGGATTTATTCCTTCCTTTTTTACCTTATTTAATATCTTTGTGTACAGGTAAGGACAGTTAACCAATCTATTGTTTATAAATAATATTAAATTAAAACTTTTCATTGAAAAATTTGTATCACTGATCAAAATCATATAAGTTTCTCCGACCTTGCTTAAAATATTTATATTTCCTGTTATATTATCCTTTATGAACCTTGTTCTATATTCAATACTATCAGAACTACTTTTAATGTTGTAATTGGCATCATTTATCAAGTATTTTCCGTCTACCCTAACCTGAATCCCGAATTGAATTATCCCATAATATTTAATTATTTCTACACACTTTAATAACTCCTTTTTGTTTTTATTAAAGTGTTTTGATCTGATCTCATTATTATAAAATATGTCATTTATCTCAATAAAGGTACCTTTCTCATTCATCGCTGTTCTTTTCACTTCTATTAATTCTTCCCGATGGAAGATTCCAACGAAGGCTTCTTCAATTTTTGAAGATATTTTTACGTGACTACACTGGCTGATTGAGTACAGTGCTTCCCCTCGGAAACCATAGCTGTTTAATGAATTGATGGCCCCTTTCTCTTTAAGTTCATCTAAAGCTTTTATCTTGGACGTGTAATGGTTTAAACAAAGAAATTCAAAGTCTTCTTTTTTAATTCCTTTTCCGTTATCTAAGATTGTCAAGCCTTTTAAATCTGAATTCAAGTTTATTGTAATTTTACTGGCACCAGCATCAATGGAATTTTCAAGAAGCTCTTTGATTATGGCGCTTTGAGAAGTAATCACTTCGCCTGCTGCTATTCTGGAAATAATTTCATTCGGCAGTTTCCTAATCTCCATGGGCTTAACCAGCGAGGATTGTTTATTACAGTTGATAACGAAAAGAATCATTTTATGAAAATGACATTAAAAAATACTTAATATGATGGATAATGAACAATTCAAGGTAAGATTGAGGGAATTAAATACAAGTATGAGGAATTTGCGTGATCATATTAAATATCTTAGAATCAAATCTTTTCCGGTGAAATCAGCTCAGAATATTTCATTTAAAAAGCAATTAAATTGTGATTTTAATTAAAAATACTTTAGGGGCTGTGCTTAGAATATAACAGTATCGAATGAATTCAATGTAACAAAGTTAACATCGATTAATCAAAATTACATTCATTAGTAGAAGGTCAACAATGAGAATCTTCTAAACTATTCCTAGAAATTTTTTATAATTAATTTAATATCAAATTAGCATGAATAATTAGAACTTAATAAAAATTTTCAGAAAAACTTTTGACAATTTACTTTTTACTTGTTTATTTACAAAGAAAACAAAATATAGAATTTATGTTATTAACATAAATAATCAAACATATAAGAATTGAAAATCTCAAAAATATGCATTAATAGTTGATGACCATTCAGATCAAGAAAGACAACTTTCCTTTCACCTATAACAACTTTCAAAAATTTTCAAAAGCCTCTTTGCCGGTTGCCAGTACAGTGCTTCCTCTACTGTTTTCATTTTCTTTATTATTTGAACCCAGATGAATAGAAGACGGTTGGACAACTTTGACGATAATTCGAGCGAAATTTCTCAATTAAGCATTCTTTCTTCTGAGCTGACAGACTTGGAGTCGAACTCTCAAGAAATGAATTTCTTTGAAAATGAAGAGGGGAATATTGAAATAAAAATCCCTCTTTCTACTTCTCATTTTAAAGATGAGCTTCAGGAAATTTTGGTAAAATTTTTTTTGGAATCTGAAAAATATGTGAAGCAAATAAAGAACATGTGTGCAATGAATTACGAATCAATTGACGTCGACTACATGGACATAGTCAATATGCACGACACCCTTGAGAATGATCCAGAGATATTTATAAAGGTTCTGAGTGATGCACTAACCCAGGTCACGAAGATGTATTTCCCTAATTATTACATAATCAAACCCATTATTCATGGCAGAATACATAATCTTCCAGTTTTGGAAGAAATTAGAGGATTGAGAAACGTGCATTTGAACAAGCTTATAAGGATTAATGGTGTGGTCACGAGGAGATCAGGGGTGTTTAGTCTTTACTCCATAGTCAAGTTCACTTGTACCAAATGCCATGCCACATTTGGCCCGTTTATTGGGAAAGATGTAAAGCCAACTAGCTGTTTTGAATGCCAATGCAATGGACCCTTTGTAATAAACACGACAGAAACCATCTATAAAGATTTTCAAAAACTTACAATACAGGAAATACCTGGTACTGTTCCGTCTGGATCTCTCCCTAGATCAAAGGAGGTTCTTCTGTATTATGACTTGATAGATTCGGTTAAGCCTGGGGATGAAGTTGATATAACTGGAATATATAAAAACAATTTTTCTCTCAACTTGAATATCAAGAATGGATTCCCCGTTTTTCCACGATGATAGATGCTAGCAGTGTCAAGAAAAGAATAACTAAGATGGATATGACTGATGATGATATTAGAGAAATAAAAGAACTGGGAAAGAACCCTAATATTGTAGATATTTTGATAGACAACTTTGCACCTTCTAATTTGGACATAAGAACATAAAGACATCAATTTTACTGAGTATGGTTGGAGGTAAGGCTAAAGAGAAAAATGGAATGAAAATTAGAGGTGATATAAACGTACTTCTTATGGGTGATCCCGGTACAGCCAAGTCACAGTTTTTACGGTATGTTGAAAAAACAAGCCATAGAGCTGTTATGGCCACAGGCCAAGGATCTTCCGGGGTTGGCTTGACTGCGAGTGTACAAAAGGATATTGTCACGAGAGAATGGACACTAGAGGGAGGTGCATTAGTCTTGGCTGATAGGGGTGTGTGTATGATTGACGAATTTGATAAGATGAACGACGTTGACCGAACGAGTATTCATGAAGCGATGGAACAACAGTCCATTAGTATAAGCAAAGCTGGAATTGTTGCCACCCTTCACGCTCGATGCTCAGTTATAGCTGCCGCCAATCCAGTACGGGGGAAGTACAATCCAGGACTCTCTTTCGCTCAGAACATTAATCTAAGGGATCCAATAATTTCAAGATTTGATTTACTGTGTGTTGTAAAAGATGAAATAGATATAAAGCAGGATGCTACCATGGCTGAGTTCATTCTGAATTCTCATGGCTCTAATACCCCTGCTCCTAAACGCACCATAATTTCACAAGATATTCTTAAAAAATATATACTCTATGCTAGAAATGAAATTGAAGCTTCTTTATCTGCCATTGACAATTCCAAAATCGTAAATCTCTATACAGATTTAAGAAGGGAAAGTCTTAATTCAGGTATCCCAATTACTGTAAGACATATTGAATCTATAATCAGGGTTTCAGAAGCGTTTGCCAAACTAAGACTCTCAAATACTGTTTCCAAATCTGACATAGACAATTCTATTTCGTTAACGCTTGACTCATTCTTGAATGCTCAAAGATATTCTGTTAGCAAGCAGTTAAGAAATAAGTTTAGCAAATACTTTGAAAGTAACAATGATGATCTAATTATTTATTTATTAAAGGAAATGATCAAAGAGAAGCTGGAAGCAGTGGGGGATGGTACAGTGCATAAATCTGAATTTATTATCAGATGTAAAAATAGCTCACTTTCAGTTTCATCTAGATTTTTTGAGTCTGACAGATTCAAATCTGAAGGATTTCAATTGCAAGATGAAAGTATAGTTAGATGTAACACTGTTTAGTATCCACAAGTGAATGGGGTATTTTCTATAAATGATAGCTAATTAAATTTATTTTATATTCTCTTCTTTAAACTTGCTATATGTATTCATCCCATTCCTTTTCTCACACAGCTTATAGTTATTCTACTGTCACACTTTATTAACATCTCATCCACAAGTCAATAACTTCCTCGTCATTTAGCTTGTCCAGTATTTAGAATTTATTAGATAATTGCTTTATTCTCTTTAACCCCCTTAGACATATCTATTAAAATCGTAATGATCCATACCATTTCATACATTCTTTGTATTTCATGTTTATAACCCCAGTAATATCACCCCATTACCCCTTTCTGATTACATAATCGTTTTATTTCTACCCATAATGTTTACTGATCATTCTAATCCTCTCAAGATCAAATGTTTCAAGAAAGATTTCATTTCAAAAGAGAACAAATTCGAGCTTGTTTCTTCTTATCCTTGTATTCATTACAATCATGCATTTTATTTCGGTTCTTATTTCCAAGATGAGCTTTATTTGCTTAAAAAAGATGAATCCGGTAAAATTTTTGTAAAAGATATGACTATTCCGTTTAAAGAATTTCCAAATGATGCTAAACATTTTTTTGAAAATTTTCGAGAAAGTCAAGGCTTAGATTTCTGTATTTTGAAACTACCACTCTATGTTCTTATTGTTAGATCTGAGAATAACTTGAATATTTACAGCACAACTTCAAATGATTACATTAATGTATTTTCAAATCCATCCGAATATTTCCATTCAGGGGAGTCTGTAAAGAAATATTACAAGGATTTATTTGAATTGGGGTTTATGGGTAAAGCAGTGAAGAAGATGGGTGATATTAAAACAAAAGGTGGTATTACAAAGGAGACAGGTGGTGGTATTAAAACAGAAGGTAGTAATTCAAAGGAGACAGAGGGTATTGAAGCAGAAGGTAGTATCACAAAGGAGACAGAAGGTGGTATTTCAAAAGAGACAGGAGGTGGTATCACAAAGGAGACAGGAGGTGGTATTACAAAGGAGACAGGAGGTGATATTACAAGGGAGACAGAGGGTAGTATTAAGGCAGAAACAGATATATTAGCTATATCAGAGGTTAATATGAGTCATAACTCGATTGATGAATCCATTATAAGCACGGCGGATCAAACAGATTCAATAAATCCAGTTACAGGCACGAAGAACCTTGAAATGTCACCCGAACTTTCTAATATTACTCCAAGTGATTCAATTAATCAGCTGAAAGAAGATTTCCTTAAAATTTATATTAATCAGGCAAATAAGGAGAACATTCAGTTGCCGAACAATTCGAAAGCCAAGAATGAAATAGCTTTGGATTTATTGCATGAAATCGATGCCAAATCCTTTGAACTCATGTTTAAAGAGAATCCAGATTACAGGGTTCTGGTGTTCGGCAAGCTTAATGGCGATGGGTTACTTGAATGCAAACATTTTGCATTGGAAGATCACTCGAATACTTTACTTTGTGAGATCATCGATACCTTTCCAGACACTCAGTTCGATACTATAGAAATTCTAGGGAATTCTATGATTGCTGGAATGCGTAAGAATAATAAAGTAACCTGGTTTAGACAGACTACGCCACTGAAAAGAGGTT
This sequence comes from Drosophila melanocephala, assembly GCA_037043625.1. NCBI lineage: Eukaryota > Metazoa > Arthropoda > Insecta > Diptera > Drosophilidae > Drosophila > Drosophila melanocephala. The sequence continues at coordinate 3,248 of JBAMBD010000509.1, read as the reverse complement.
CTGAAGCACATTATGTAAGAATGATTGCAAGTTTATTTATTTATGCCGTTGAAGAGGATACTGAATCTTCTAAGGAAGATGAAACCAACCCGCTTTTGATTTGAATTGTTTATTTTTATGTCTTATATTAATTACTTTGCTTTAGTTCATTGGACCTAAGTAATTGGCTAATTAAAGATCTCTTCAGTTAAAATGATACCATATAATTGCTTGCTAATTATTTTAATGACAACCTTATTCATCTCTCATTACTGTATTAAATAAATATCATTAAGTTTCATTTATGTTGAACCTAATTTATTGTTTTTTTTTCTTTATTATATAATTTAGATCAATCAGCTACCCTGATTCATATAATCACTTATTATTTATAGCTTTGTCATCAATAATATTAATTAAGAAAATACCCTGTTAAGATGTTAAGCGGTGTTTTTTAATAGCTTGATTTATTTAATATGATTCGTTTTTACATTTTAAATCAAATAATTTTATTACCAATAAGATATTATTATTAAAAATTTGATAATTAATAATTCAGGATTCAATTAATATTGTTAGTCTTGTTGAGTTGTACATTGAACTCTTAAGAAGTAGAAGACATAAAAAGAATGTTTATATCTATGATTATACATACGATTGGCTCTTGATCAATTATCATATCTTATTAATTTCTTTATAATGCTAGACTTTACATAGTTTCATTGAGTTATCACTCAATCAGCTATATAAACCAATGAAGTTCTAAATACTTACTACAACAGTTATATTAGATGTGATTACTGAAATAATTCTTGTCGATTGTAACTATTGGTTAGTCATGACAGAGTTGATAAGTTTGACAATCATTAATTCTAGCAATGAACCTGTCACCTTGATTATTTACTCTTTTCCTATATCCATTCTTCTAGTTTCCTAAGACTTTCTTTATTTTTTAGTATCTCCCTTTCAAACCTCTACTTTTATCTTCAAGCAGAATGAAAAATTCTATTACATTTCAAGCCCTTCTGGCTCAGTGGCAAGAAACAATTCATTTTAATTCAGCTGGTCTGTTCGATTCGCATTAACTACACCATTTCAAGTAAATATATAAATGAGCATCACAGGTCTAGAAGGATGGATAAAAAGGTTGTGCTGTCCATAGACTATATCAAGGAATCATAAGATTTGTCCCATTGATACTAGTGCATCTTTTATCCCAATTATTATTACCTGAATAATAAATGCTGGAAAGATTAACTTCTTTAATTTCAGACCAGAGTTGAGGTAATACTAGACTTATTGAAATAATTTATTTAATGGATAATCTAACAGTTACTCTTTGATTGATTCCGTGTCGACTCTCTATTTCTCTATACACCTTAATCTTGTATAACAAGAAGTAAATAAATACCCGTATAAATTCTATTAAATTTAGTATTAAACATACAACCAAACTTGACAAAGTATTCATTTACCTGATTCATTGAAATGAATGTTCCTTTTAAAGTATAATAATCAATACATATTTGTTACATTTATTGAAATCAAACCTAGCAGATACTTGCTTTTGATCTTTTATATAGATTTCTAGTTAAAACAAAGACACTTTGATACCTTAATATATTTATTTCATTGGTGAATAGAGCTTATGTTCAAGCTTCAAAGCTCAAATAAGGTATAGAAGAATAGCCAATTAAACTAGCTTTACACTGCCCTCGTGTAAATTACATAGACAATCCCAACTAATATAATTACACCCGTCGCTGAAATCAGAATCTTTTTTAAATCCGGTGTGTCTTTTCCTTTCTGCTTCAATTCTAATTTATCATTTTGTTCAAACTCTACCAATCTTTCCGAGAATCCCATCAACGGGGAGTCAGAATAAATTGATTCTGAGCTGTGTTGCACTGGATTTTCCTTGAGCTTCAGCTGTGAAAACTCTTCTTCCTTTTTCTTGCAGAATTCTTCAAAATCATCAACTTGCTTTTGGTTTAAAACCACCTCCATAAAGGAGATATTCTATTATTATTAATAGAAAATAAGGGGAATGAGTAATATTCAGGGATTAACAAGGGGTAAGCGTGATAATAAATAAAGAGTGTTGATCATAAATGTATATAAATTATTGTAAGTGAACCTGCCTCGGTACCTTAAAATCTTATGTCTTATATTGTTGTCTATTTGGGTTTATGAGATATCATAATCATATTAATTAGGTATTTCCTTGAACCTATCTAGAATGCACAATGATATCAGGTTATATGCCATTTCCTTATTATATTTTGACCTAGAATATGAAGCTACAGTATTAAACACTGCCTCTACACTCTCTTATTTAGCTTCTTCCCTTCACATAGTTTCTTTCCTTACAATTAACAATATGGTTGCCGAAGAATTTGCTTTTTAAACCCCCCTTTAATGACTGAATTTTCTTTGAGTGAATTACAGAAAAAAAGGAAAACAAGATTTCCAATTTCAAGAGTCAAGAAACTTATACAACAAAATGAAGAAATAGGAAAAACAAGTTCAACAGTGCCTGTTATTTTAAGCAAAACAATAGAGCTGTTGTTCGAAGAAATAATTGAGAAAATGATAGAAGAGGCTAACCAAAGAAAATCAAATAAAATAGCAGCTAAGGATTTGAAAGATGTTCTTGAGAAAAATCAAAGTCATTATTCATTTCTTAAGGATGTTTTTAAAGAAGAGGCAAAAGATTAAGGTAGTAATATTAATTTAAAATGAATTGTTTTCTTAATTATTTGTAAAGATCTTTATGGTTGAAATATTCAGTTAAGTTAAAAGAACTGCAACCTTATGAATTGAATTTTAAGAACTACAACTTATGAATTCACTTGATTTAGGTTAAAGAAAGATTACCTAAGATAATTATCTTAATAACCTTGGTTTATCAAACAATCTGTTTCTGATCATAGAGTTGGCTTATATTGAAATTTTATTCACATGGAAGGATTTAAAATGACAGGCCATTATCAAGTATTATAGAATCTATAGGGAAGTACTTGATATTCTACAGCAATGTCAATCAATTTTTATTTGTAATATTCCCTGATAGGCCTGTAAGATAAATGAAAATGCGACATTTAATCATTCAGGTTTTAATGTTCTATGAAAATAATAAATGATTGAAAAGGTTTAACTGATATTTTATTAATCTTACTTTTCAATCAATTGTCTAATGTGGGGAAAGAAATCTGCACACAGTATAATAATATTAGCAAAATCTATCAATATTTCTTTTTTTAAGATGT
>JBAMBD010000507.1:0-86623 GCA_037043625.1 Drosophila melanocephala | reverse complement strand
ATAATGACTTGTTACATTGAATGTGATAATGTAATTAAATAGTGATTTGTAAAGAATTTAGCCAATATTAATTATTTTTTACATTTTTAGGATAGCATCTTTATAAGTTGTCTGTTTATGAATTTAATTTAAAGAAAAAAGAACTTTGGTGTAATTCAATGCTAAACTGTCAATGCGAGTTTCCGGACAGATGAATAATTTTAACGAGATTTACATTTTGGGCAAGCTCGCCAAAAATCCCCATAGGTCTTAAAAAGATACTTAATACAATGTCTTCAAGAATATTTGAATGTATATTATATCTCTTCTTCCTACAATAAATGGGATGAGTTGAATCTGCAAGCTTTAGATGAGCTTAATGATTGATCACAGATCATTTGTGTCTGTTATTTCCCGTATGAAAGCATGAATCTAGTTCCGATGAAGAAGATGAATATCAATGCATCGTAGCATCAAATCCCTTTTATAAATATACTTGCACGATTGTATATAGATATAATTCTGTCTAACAGATTGATGGCCAAATAGAATATTAAGCAGAAATTTTTTAATTACATATTTATACACACAATCAATATATAGTTATTATGGTCGTCAATTTATATATCCAATGAGTAAAACCACTGTTTAATGAGTCTCTACATCTGGAATGATATTATATACGACTTGGATACAATTGCATGATTAGAGAAGACAAAGGCTGACTTAATGCAGCAGCCAAGTCGTTGGACTCATTACCTTAAGAAATTTACACGGATCTGGAAGATTCCAAGCTGCTTTGAATATAAAATAGAGAAGGCATCACTGGTTATAAAATTCCATTTAGGAAAGACAAGAACTGAACAGCCCATCACATGAAAAATCATTATATCAAAGATGACCAAGATCTTGTAAATGGATATCACTTTATATAGTATTTTCAAGACATTCTCAGATGCATCCACCAATACAGCATCTTTCCGAAAGGTTGATGATTAATAAATTCAAATTATACTTGTTGAGTTTAACAGCCTCACATATTATTAACTTGGTTGGAATAAACAAGGATATTTATTTAACTTAATTCTAAGTATTATAATATTTATCTACATATTACGACAATATCATTTATTGACAAACCTAAAAAAAATAGATTTTAATAAAATGCTATGATTTACAGTTTTTATGTTCATCATACCAAAAGCTACTGAAGAAGGAAGGACTAGCTCATGTGAAACATTAGATCGTGCTTCTTTTAATTTTGAAAATTGAAACATTAATAAAATACGAATTTTGTAAAATGCCTCTTCGAAAAAAGTGCAGAATTTTCAATATTCTCATCGAATCCAATAACCATTTGTTTTCAGAAGAACATGTCATTCTACAACTTCATCCAAATTGAGTTTTCTACGATATTTTTAATTAAAAATTTTTTTTTTAATTTATAATGATAATTACTTAAAATTGACTTTTATAATGGAGTATCCAAAATGAATCGAAACTGATTCAAGAGAGTAAATCGTTTGAATATGATCTTGCGGCATTCTATGTGGTTTATAATGAGAAATTTTGGGGTTTGCCTAATATTCTGGTCAGCAATTTCTTAAGTGCGTAAATATTATTATACGGTTAAAACATAAGGAAAACAGCATCTGTCTGTAATAAAAATCTGGTGTCACTACTTAGAAGTGTCAATGTAGAACTGATATTCTTGAATGCTTAAAGCACAAATATACCTATTGGGAATAGCTTCGATTTCAAAATAGCTGATAGTTGTAAAAAATGTCTGCATTTAGAATATAATGACATGAATCCTTCACTTTGAATTAGAGCATAAAAAAAACATTTGATTTTAATTATTGAAACCTGTCAGAATATTTATGATTCAGTTGGGATCTATCAAAATTTTAAACAATCATCTCTCTGCTAAGTTTCCTTCAGATATCTTCCTATTTCTTTATATATCCATTTTCTAATAACCTCTTGCTTTATTCGAAACTCGAAAAAAGGTTCTATTAAAACTCTCAACAACAGCCATTCATTTGATTTTCTAAAAAAAAAACTAGAGATGGAAAAATCTTAAGATAAGGAAGGGCCATTTCAAATAAAAGTCTTCAAAACAGCCATTTAGAAGAGTTTATATTTTATCACAGTAATAGCAGTAGACCCTTTCTATAAAACCAAATTTCTAATTTTTACATAGTCCGACATGACTTTAAACTAGAGCAAGAAAGGAATGCACCTTCATACTGTCTTGCGATACAATAAACACTTTATAGCGCTAAAAATTGGTGCTTCCATTGAGAGATTAGCAATCTCTTTCTTAAATCCTTGTGAAAATTTTTATGAATTTGAAAAATAAAGGAAGACAGCCGGCTGCAGTTGTCTGTAAAGCATGTCTGATGTAGGAGGTAGAGGTGTAATATTTACGACACATAGGAGTCCTGTGTAGTGTTTGGTTTCAAAATGCCGGGTGGTTCAAGAAAGTGTATGTATATATATGGACATAAAGCCATTCCACTTTGGGTATAAAACATATATGTTACTCCTAGTTATCGAATCCCGCCAGGGTATGATTGGGCTCAGCCCTGAATTTAGAATGATCCGTTGAGTGTGTTTCCGATCTTGCCTGGGTCAAGTTTTCCATCCCTCGTGGGTGGAGTTTTTAGCAACCCGCTTGACAATAAGGTTTTCACCGATCACTCACTAGCTATAGCAATATAGTGAAAATAAATTACTTTTTTTTTTAATTTTTACATTTGAAATAGGTTTAATCATTGATTAAAAATACCGAACATTTGAAATTCTCATCAAAGGCCGATTATGAAAATTTAAATGATCTCTTGAAGGTAAGATCAAATAAATATCCAATTCATACGAAGAAACATCTAATATTTGTGAAATTCTGAATGATCAAATTAAAAGGAAAATGGCATAAGAGACCACATCCATGCAATCGAAAGTAGCTAGACTGAGTTATAACTTCTAATCAAATTTTTGAATAAATTGCGTATTGAAGTATTACATAAAACAAATAATTTTTTATGGAGAAGGTTGTTTTTAATATGTATATTTACATAGAATGTAAATTACATATTCTTCATAACTTTCTTTAATATACAACGCCTGAACAACAAATCTTAAAACTTTTTTATTTTTATAAATACTTGAAATCAAAATTGAAGATTTGACAATTGAAAAATAACCTATTAAATTATTTTTTCAGTGTCTTTGAATACAAAATTAGCAAATAAAGTATCCAAATAGATGAAATTCTCGTCACAAATATTTGGCGACTAAAATCAAAAATATCACACTCATGAAATCAGAAAAAGCTGAGACAAGAAATGAAAATCTGGACGAAGATATTAAATCTATAAATATATGCAATTTGCTGGTGTAAGAAATCACTTCTATAGTGAGTAAACACTGTAAGGATTGAGAAATTACAAATCCAATTAAGAATAGTTTACGGTCGATAACGGAGAAGAAATAGCTTATAAGAGCATATGTTGTGGAGTAAATGAAAGCTATGAAAACAAGTGTGTATTTTATATTATGTGAGATAGGTTTTCTATTTTTTATTGCAGAGTACATTTTATGAGTATAAACGTATGCCAAAGCTGCAGACATGTTGGAATATATGTGATATGTTTGTGTGATAACTGGAAGATCGATAGAAGCATCATCTACCACAACTCCTGTTAAGAGATTTATTATGACACTAACTAACCAAACTTTGTTGAAATTTAAATTCTCCCTGAAATCATCAATCCTGATACAGTAAATAAGACAGGATAAAAAGATACATCCCATGGTAAATAATAAAAATACCAATGTTTCAGTAGAATATTCATATGATCCGAAGGATAAATCAGTTAACATTTTCACTACAAAGATATCATTTAACGTGTTCAGAATTGGAATTGCAAAATTTTCTGAATCTATATTGTACTTTTTTAGTATGACATTACAGATAGTAAAAGAGGTTAAAAATGCCATGGTACTTAGAAAACACACATAGACAGAAATATAAGTAACAGTGACCAAAATGGTTGTCTTATATTCCTTCTTATAGATTTGATCCAAAGTTCCTATAAATCCGACCATTAATCCAACAGCTATGGTTTGAATCAATAAGAACATCGATTTCTGTAATATAAGAATCTTATAATTATCTCTTGTGGCCTTAATTGTGCTTATTTTCATTGCATAGACAAGCTCTATGTTATTTTTCATGGCTAAAATACAACTACTTTGGAACATATAAGGTAATCTTTTAATTTTGGAATGAGGAAGAGCTTTGATTATAATATTATTGCTAAATAGCATCCCACACAGATTTATTAGGATAGACAATGTGGTTTGATAGAATAATTTAGATCCTAGAGGATTTGGATCCATTCTGGGATAATTTCTGTTTTATTAATCTACCCTGAATTAATTAAAGAAATCAATCAAAACAAATGGCATTGAATTTTAATTGGAAGAATTCAAACTCCATATGAATAGGCGTCAAAGTCTGGCAAAAAATTAACATCATCTACAATGCGATTATCCTGGGGTGTTAAAAATTATGGTATTTTGGCATCTCATGACATATTTAATGAATATTAATTGAATGATTGATGTGAAAATTTTTAATTAATCTTATATTTATGATAAATGAAATGTGTGACAAGTATAATCTTTTGTCATATTCAGTCTTATTTTCGAAACTTAGAGTTATTTAGTTTCAAGCTTATAAGCCAATAAAAATATCATTTCAATTCATTTTCAAAAGGTATGAACGTGAATAAAGTGAAAAGAATTGATATTCCAGCAAATGAAATATACATTTCTGATTATATTTCATAAATAGATAATTCTAAATCCTGTTTTTTATTATCAAAAGAATATTTTAAGACAATTTTTCAACAGTCAAATGGAATATCAAGTTCATCGCAGTTTTTAAATCGAGTCTTCCGAACTAGATTGATACCTTCCACTGAATTGTTAATATATAAATCATGATATAATTTAACTATGTATAGTTTAATGTACAATGCAGCATCTCCACGAAATTGCTGACAAACAAAATCTGTAACTATAAAAACTACTCATTAATAAAATATTTGATTTAGATGAAAAATAATTATTTTTATACAAAATTTAATATATACCTTGTAATATATATTTACAGTCAATTAGTCATCGCAATTTGTCAGAGGACATCCGTAGTAGGATGGGGCTCTATGCGATTTGGATGAATTGAATCCACATAACTGACTTACGCGGGTTTGCCTAGACGTAACCAACTCACTCTCCTCACTTGAATCATCAGTTGGCATACCCTTCCCGTATAGTGTTGTATAATTACTGTCAGAGTCATTGCTGTCCTCTATTATGTTCTTGAGTTTGTACTTTAGATTAATGAAGTTCATTTGTGATCTCGGGACCCTTTTTTCAATTAATTTACCATCACGAATATAGAAATATGCAGAATCTTTGCCAGCCTCATTTTCAAATTGATAATCATTGGAATCCCCCGACATTTGATCCTCTCTTCTTTGACGACTTTTATCTGTGTTTGCTCTTTTCGGCTTTAAATTATGATAAATATTAAAAGTCGAATTAGAGAGATTACGGCATTTACCTGTATTAAAGGTATTTTTTCGCTCATCATAATTCAAGCACATTCCCTGGTATCCCAATGCAAACGTGCTATTTTTCAAAAGAGTTAATTTGAACTGCTGCGCCTTTTCACCATGAAATGGAAATAAAATCATTAAGGCACCCTCTTTATTTTTTCCACCTTCAACATCTAAAGCTTTGTTGGAGTTCCGGTTTTTCAATGTAAGAAAGGTTTCATTTGCTTCCTTCGGTCTAATTATTTCAAAATCAATAGCATCTTTATAATTACTCACCGGAGTTGGCACATCATGTTTGCTTCCTGAAGCATTTTTTGAATCGAACCCGATAAGTTTCTTAGTGTGATTATGATACATATAAAAACAGGAAGATAAGTTCTAATGTATTAACAATGGGACCGTTGAAAGAAACTTCATAATCTCAAAAATTTTAGTTTATTTATTTTCTTTGATGATGTTTGATCCAATAGGTGTAAAGAATTTAGGTGATTTAGTCTAATCGTTTCGATTTCAAAAAAAAGAAGAGACTCTCATTTAGAATTTAAATTGATGTCAAATGCAAATATAACCTGCAAGGGACTATGAAGCTGCAATACTTAAATTAATTGATATTTATTTTAATATTATTTGATTTGGGGACACTAAACTTCTATAAAATTAAAAAATTACGGATGTTCCGCTATTTCAATTTATATTTTTTTTAATTTTTAATTAATGGGGCATTTAATTGATCAAACTTATATCTTCCAAGAATAAGTCAAAAATAATGTCGCAATATGTTGCCACTATAAAATAAAGTTATAGTATAATTAATAAATAAATCCCTATGTGTATTTTAGTCAATTTATTAATTTAATATTTTTGAATTGGATAAATATTTGCTTGATCATTACAAACTATCGTAAATTGCTGAATATTTTACTTAATAGATATTGATAATGTGCATTAAATCCAAAAATAAATTTCATAATTTTCATGGGCTTAATGGAAAATGTAATAATCATTGGAAGCGGTCCAGCTGCCTATGCAGCAGCTTTGAGAACAGGCGAGTTAAATCCATTATTATTCGAAGGAGCTCTAATTGAGAATATTGGACCAGGTGGACAGTTAACAACAACCACAGATGTTGATAATTATCCTGGGTTTCCAAATGGAGTCCAAGGACCAGAACTTATGGAGCAAATGAAAAATCAGGCGTTAAAAAGAAATGTCAGAATTGTATCAAAGAACGTGATCAAAGTCCTAAAAACTGATGAAATATTTAAAGTATCAACCGATGAAGAAGATTATTACAGTAAAACTGTTATTGTTGCTACTGGAGCTTCAGCAAAAAGATTATATGTTCCTGGAACCCACGACAACGAGTTCTGGCAGAATGGGATTAGTGCTTGTGCAGTTTGTGATGGCTTCTTTTTCAATGGAATGATCGTGGCAGTTATCGGTGGTGGTGATTCTGCAATGGAAGAAGCCTTGTATCTTAGCAAAATCGCTAGAAAGGTGTTTTTGATTCATAGGACTAAAGAATTCAGAGCAAGGGCCGATAAATTAGATAAATTAAAGAGTACACCAAATGTCGAACTTATATTCCCTGCGGCGCTTGTTTCGGCACATGGAGAAGAATTTCTTAAAAGCTTAAAGCTGAAAAATTCAGAAACACATGAAACATTTGATCTAGAAGTAGATGGACTCTTTTTTGGGATTGGACATAATCCAAATACAAAGTTTCTCAACGGTTTGGTTGCGTTAAACGATGTTGGATATATCGTTGCAAACGAAAAAGGCCACACTTCCCTTCCTGGATGTTTTGCCTGTGGAGATGTACAGGATGCAATTTATAGGCAAGCAGTAACAGCAGCGGCATCTGGTTGTGTTGCTGGAAAAGAAGCCATTTCATACATTGATAATAATGTTAAGAAAGACAATTGATGCCAGTTATTAGCCAATTCAAAATTTAAAGGCGATTTTCTTTTAATAAACAAGTTTTATTCATTCTAAATATTTATTCTTTGTGTATTTGGTATTTATCAAATATATAATAATTTTCTTAAACTTTTTAGTAATTTCTGCCCCATAATATTATAGGCTTCAGATATGAAAAGATAATTATAAGTAAAGACGATCAAGCAGTTGACAACACCGGAAACGTACATAAGTAGGCCCGTAAACTTTCAGCAACGAAAGAGAACACTTAAAAAAGTAGTTGTTCCAACCTCGATTCATAGGTACTTCCCACGGGATTCGCTATACAATCAATATATAACAATATAAATGGATTATTGGTTCTACTTAAACAAATTTAATTGGTGTATCACAAGTTGTAAGCCAATTTTTCATTTCACCTGCCATTAATATTTATTGTCGTTACCAAGTCACTATTTAAAGAACTTATCTTCATTAAATGGTTTTCGTATTTATATCTTAACTAGCCAATCATATAAGATTAGATAATATTGGATAACTATCGATCACCAAAAGAATCTCTTCATGAATCACAGATTAAATTAAAGATTAAAGATTCTTCAGTATGGCTTACCAAAGGAAATATGAAGCCAAGAGATGAAAGCACTTTAATGGAGTAAAGTTCAGGATAGAAATATATTCTTTGGAGAAAAAGTCAGATGCGCACATTGCAAAGCTGTGTCAAAGACAGTAGATCATCTTGCTACCAAATGCGACCGTATGCTAGGTCATGATTACATGAGAAGACATAATGATGTATTAAAATGCATACATTTATCACTGTGTAGAATACTCGGAATTAAGAAGACAAGAAAACTGAAATCCCATTCCGTTCAAGAAGTTGTAGAAAATGAAAATGTCAGATTCGAGTAGATACAGGAATTAAAGGGAAGGAAGAAGGAAGAAGGAAAGCATCTTCATACTGTCTTGCGATATAATAAATACTTTATAGTTCTGAAATTTGGTACACCCATTAAGAGATCGACAATCTCTTTTTTAACCCCTTTTGAAAATTTTTATGAATTTAAAAAATATGAAAGACAGCAGGCTGCGGTTGTCTGTAAAACAAGTCTGCAGTCAGTTCTTAGGAGGTATAGGTGTAATGTTTACGACACATAGAAGTCCTGTGTGGCGTTTGTTCTCCAAATGTAGGGTTGTTTAAGAAAGTGTATGTATATGGAATGGGCACAAAGCCATTCCACTTTGGGTATAAAACATATATTTTGCTCCTAGTTATCGAAGCTTGCCAGGGTATGATTGGGCTCAGCCCTGAATTTAAAGTGATCCGTTGAGTGTTTTTCCGATCTTGCCTGGGCTAAGTTTTCTCCATCCCTCGTGGGTGGAGTTTTTAGCAATCCGTTTGACAATAAGGTTTTCACCGATCACTCACTAGCTATAGCAATGTAGTGAAAATAAATTACCGTTTTTCTAAGTTTAAAAATTATTTGTAGATTGGCTCTAAACATCAAATATTTATTGAAAATGTGAACTAAAAGGATTTTATACATTAAAATTGTTGAAAGTCCAACATAATTTTGTATGCCCAACTTTGATTAGTATCTAGGTTTTCTAGATGTGAACCAATTTTAGAAATTAAAATGCTTTAAGTTTCCAAAATGAAAATTACTTCTGGAATTAAAATTACTTTTGGAATTAAATGTTTCAGGCTTGCTACATAATAATTTTTAAAAATGTAAACATGGTTGAAAGAACAAGGCATAGAAATAAAACTATTGCTATATCTTATAAAGCTCCGGAGCAGACGACCAACCAGGTTCAGTCTGACAATATCCCAACAGAAGTTGCAATTATTAGCCAAGTCACAAATTCGGGATCGGCTCCGAAATTAAGTATACAAAAAGAGGTCGAGCAAGTAATTGCTCCCATTCCCGTTGAGGTCTCTGAACTCCCTATAAGTAACGATTCGATTGTAGGAAGAATCGGAGTAAGGGAACCTGATCCTGGGTCAAGACAGGTTGTCGAGGGTATCAGGGAAAAGAGAGTGGTTTTGAGGCGTAGTACGCGAAATCAAACCATTTGTATCAGTAGGGAAGATATGAATGGAATTATTGGGAATCGTATTACGTCGTCTAATGCAGTAGGGGTGAGCATTGGTCCTGATAATTCGAAAGTCTGCGATATTAAGCAGCTAATCAATTTGTTTGAGGCAGGGGTGGCTTCAACAAAGAAAAATAATAAGCCAATTGAGAAGATTCGACAAGGAGATAGGATGAAAAGCTTGATAAGTTTCTATGAATCCTTGTCTCAAAACAATTAAATTACTTGTTAACATTTTTTTAATAATCTTATTATTTCTATAATTCAGAGGTTAAACATAAAAAAAACAGACTTATTAAATAAGGACGCTTGTGCTTCTGCAGGAGAAGCCCTATGAGCCTTTTCCGATGTCCTGAATATTCAACACAAATACAAGGCGCACTCTTGCAAGCTTTGGGCAAGCCTTTTTTATAAGTGCATTTTAACCTTGTGGCCATCTTACAATTCCACCTCAGCCCGCTTCAGGTTCTTGTTTGCATGAGAAGACTGTCATGCATTGCTATAACCTGTAATTCATTTCCCACACCTAAGCGTATTGCTATCCGGGCAATCACGAAATGATTAGATTCATCTGTCTCACGACAGACTCTACCCAGATATAATAGTGCTAAACCTTTGCCTTTATTTTTCTTTATCGAGCTAAATAAAGCAAGCTAAGGTTTGATTTTCGACCATTTTATACTTGATATTTTACTACAATATAACAATCGGACTACTTGAATGCTGCATTGTTGATGAAATATCATATATCCATCATAAAAATAGCATTTATAAGGAGCATGATTTCAGTGATGATAGAATATCCCCTTTATGTGGGTATAAAAGCCGGAATTTGATTATAATTGATAGAATTACAGAATACAACAAACCTTCAATAAATAATTTATCTTTATTTGAGTCTATCAGAGAGTCAGCAATCATATTCTAAATACTAAGAATGTGTTTTAAATATTTCTTCACAATAAATATTTTCTCAGATTTATTTAAAATAGCACAGACATTAAAAAAAACGAAAATCAATCTAAAACCTCAAATAATTACGATGATTTATTCTCAATTATTTCCTTTAACTCTCAGCAATGAAGAGTGTTATTTAGTTACCTACGTAAAATACTTTAATTATTGGTTGCAATTGAAATCTACTATCACTAAACATCAAAAATCATATACGTACACCATTGGTGTGGATGAGAACCTCTTCTCGATTTATTCAATTTCTTATTGAAAATTCCTATTCTGCTCCTAAATTGTATTCGAACAATATTTTATAACAATAGTTAACATAAAATGATCTTTATAGCACAGTGGATTATCTTGTAATCCAAAACTGCCTAGTAATTCAATAAATAACTTTATAGTCTGTGAAAAAAAATATTTTGTTCATCAGTTGAAAGATTTCTAAGATCCTCTATATCTTCCAGAGAACTTGTTATCATCCCAAAAATTTGCAATGTCTCCTTTAGATTTATATCTATTTTTTTAAAATAATACAAAATTAAAATACATAATTTTCTGTACAATAGCATCAGGAGCGAACAACAGATCAACTCTAAAAAGCACATGATTGAAAGTATAATGGCGCCAGTTATGAAGCAATTCAGTGTGAGTCCTAGATTTTTAATAGGCTCAACCATCATCCCAAATAGAAATCTTAAAATGAATTTTGTAAGGTTCTAATAGTTCCAATATTCATTAGTGATAAGGAGAACAAAGACAAGTAAGAAATGACCAATTAATTACGTGAAAACATATTAGAAATTATATGACGAGTGGTGTTTAATCGAGCAATATCACTTAGGAATAGCATTAAGGACACAGATTTTAAGATTAGAATCTCGGATCCGTGTCTAGGAAAGAATACTTCGGAATTCCAAGATTTAACTATGAGTATTAAAGCAACAGCTTGAAATTACAAAACCAAATTATTCATCTTGCTCTTTATAGCTGTATAGTGCCCATTGCGTGTACCTTCATCTTCAGACATTATACTGGTATATATAATAGCAAGCAATTGCAAATATGATACTACACGTGATATACATAGACACATATTCTCAATGTCAATTTCTTGAAAAGCTGATGTGACAGAATTACACAATCCGATGTGTTTTCAAATGAAATCAGGTTTAAATAATTCCAGAATTACGAAAGCTTTTCAATTACATCTGAATATGGTTCCTCCATGATGAAATCCATAGCTTTAAAAATTTTAAATTTAGTTTAAAATCATTTTTATTTAAAAAATCCAATATTTAACAGATTTATAAAATGTTGATACCAAATATTAAGTTAATTTCAAAGCAAAATATCTATTAAATTCTCTTCCTCTCTCTTCTAAGAATGGAATTTGATCATTTTTTTTAATTAAATCCAACAATGAACCTATATAATTTCTCTTGCAAGCTCTTTTTTCTAACAAGATTACTTATTGTAGTGAATCAATTTTTTAAAAAATCTTCTGATTTTAAAGAATTATCAGATTTTGATCGATTAAGACAATGAAATAAAATAAGTAAATAATAATTTGGAGAATTGGAGTAAAAATTAAGAACAGATATTTTCAAAAATACTCCAATCTCGAAGATGCCAGTCTCGTCCGTCGGATCGTTACTAAACACACTATACCAAAACCTGGCGATCCCAATCACAATCTGGTGGGCTTTTATTGTCCGAGACAAGAGTAACAATGTATGCCTTACTTCTGCATTTAAAGTCAATAAATTCTACAACCACATTGAAATCCTGCAGTTACTTAACCAAGGGCCTTTTCGGCTAGCAATTTAGTATAGAAATAATAAATGTACTATTTCATTGGGTAAGCTTTTTTTAGGAAAAGATCCAAATTACTTCAATCAATAGGATTCGAACCCCAAGTCTTAAGTTTTTCATTATTGGTCGAAGATGACTCTAAATTAGAGGAAGAAAGGAAAGCATCTTCATACTGTCATGCAGTATAATAAACACTTTATAGTGCTTCCATTAAGAGATTGGCAATCTTTTTCTTAACTCCTTGTGAAAAATTTTATGAATTTTAAAAAATATGGAAGACAGCATGCTGCACTTGTCCGTTAAACAAGTCTGCAGCTACTACTTAGGAGGTGGAGATGTAAAGCTCATGCTTGAGCATTTACAACATATCTTGTGTGGTGTTTGGTTTCAAAATTTCGGGTGGTTCAAGAAAGTGGTTATATATGGAATGGGCACAAAGCCATTTCACTTTGGATATAAAGCATATATGCTGCTCCTAGTTATCGAAGCCCACCAGGGTATGATAAACTTTGCCCTGAATTTAGAGTGATTCGTTGGGTGTTTTCCGATCTTGCCTGGGCTAAGTTCTCTACATCCCTTGTGGGTGGAGTTTTTAGCAACCAGTTTGAGAATAATATTTTCACCAATAACTCACTAGCTATAGCAATATAGTGAAAATAAATTACTTTTTTTCAATTTAATATTACGAAATATTTAATTATCGAATCAATATGCTTGATAGTAGGTCTAATATAACACCAGAGTAAAAAGGAAATTATATTTTATTAATCATATCCTATTGATACAATCTTTAACGGATTATTGGATTTAACATATAAATACTAAACCACATTTAATGAATAATGTCTTTAGAAATACTATCTTTCATCCCGACTATCTTCATACTTTCTTGAAATATATTATGTATTTTAGTTATAGTGCAGAGACTTGGATTTTCTATTATGAGTCTAATTAATTTCTTGTTATCTTCATTCGAAACAAAACAGAATGCATTTGTGAGTAAAACAAGTTTGTCGTTAAGAGAAAAGAAGTAGCACCGTGCTTCAAAGATTCATTACAATCAGGGTTCAGGTTATGGCACTAGAAATCAAATGGCAAGTTTTGTATATGGAATGGTTTAAGTTCATTTTGGGTATAGAATATATACTTGAAACTAATTGTCGAAGACTGACTGTGATGAGGCTTTTACTCCGATGTAGAGATATCCTTTGAATATTATTTGATCTTGGTTGGATAAAGAGTTCGGCACTTCTTATTAACAATAGCTAATTTATATCAATTGCCTTTTAATAAATATTTTGACGAAATTACCAGTAATAGCATTGAAAATTTTATTTATTAATAAACTTTTTTTATCTTAAAATCCAAAGATCCAGACACACAATCCTCAATCAACTCGTCTTCAACATTTAAAACCATCTTTGTCAATTCCAAAGATTTATGAATATTTCGTCCACGGACCCTCCTCGGAAGAATCAGAATCAGACTCGATTAAAGCCTTTTTAACATTTCTTTTAGGTTTCGATGCTTCAGTCACCTTAGTTTTTTTAGTTTCAATTTTCTTAGCTATTTTAGTCGCTGGTGTATTTTTCCTCGTTACTTTCACAGCTTTGGCTGAGGCTTTGCCTTTAACTGATTTAGCTTCCATTTTCCCTGATTTCTTAAGAGAAGAAACTTTTTTGTTATCGCTTTTGACTATGTTTCTTGGTGCTTTCAGCTTGCTGGCTGGTATTTTTGATTTCATGTAAACTTCCGAGTCGTAAATCTTCTTTTGTTCATTAAACATTTTCAGATAAGCCTGTTCAAATTCACTTAAATCTTCCTTCCACAATGTCTGGATAGTTTTCCTTGACAATGTTGTTATTTCTTGTTCCTTGTTCTCCTTTTCCATTTTAAGTTTATTCATGTTCTCCAAGCTCAGTGATGAAATTCTCATATGTAATAAATAATCAAATGACTCATTGTATTTGTCGTAATTTCTTCTTTCCAAATCCTTCAGAATCATTTCATTCGCTCTCTTATTTATAATAAGAACGTCGCTTGTTACCTCGCCTATGAATTTGACTTTGTTATCCAAGACTTTGAGTTCTTCCTTTAATAACTTAAGCCAATATTATTTTCTAACCATATAATGCTTCAGCCTGACAGGATAGAATTCATTTATTATTTCCATTTCATTGCTGTATCTTTTGATCTTTCCTTCCTGATTGAAGCAAACCATGTTGGACGTAGTCAATGGCTTTGTTATCTTCGTGTTGAACTTCTTGTTGTATCTAATCAAGAAATTAACTTTCTTCTACGTGTGATACTCTTTAAAATCTGCAATTACATCTTCACCCAACAGACTATCAAGATACTCTTTGTACGCAGTAGTCCACAGTCCGACTGGTAGCTCTGTTATCTCGATTGAATTGGAATTTGATCTTCCTTAATTATTCCATTAATTAAATATTTCCCACCGCTGAGAGTCTCAATTTCACCGGCAAAATTCCTGTAATATGGAATCATAGGAACAGCCTCTTTGCCGTCAATCAGTCTCCTAATATTTTCGATGATATCGATCGGATTGTAATTAGGAATATTAGTAGACCAACCAGTTCCAATACCCTCAGCGCCATTAACCAGAACCATGGGAATAACGGGAACATAAAATTCTGGTTCAATTTTAAGATTCTCTTCTTCTAAATAATACAGAATTGGATCATCCAACTGACTGAAGAGTGTTCTTGTAATAGGATTTAAATAAGTAAAAATGTATCTGGCACTGGCAGCGTCTGATCCACCACCCAGTCTTGAGCCAAATTGACCAGAAGGCATTAATAGATTAATATTATTAGATCCAACAAAGTCTTGTGCCATGTTAATAATTGTAGAGCACAGGGACTGTTCACCATGATGATATGCTGAATTTTCGGCGACATAGCCAACAAGTTGGGCAACCTTGATTTCCTTGGTGAGATTTCTCTTAAAAGCTGAAAACAGAACTTTTCGTTGACCTGGCTTTAGTCCGTCCATAACAGAAGGGATTGATCTGATATTATCCGCCATGCTGAACAAAATGAATTCCTTATTAATAAAATCAGAAATAGGAATATTAGAAACAGATTGATCCAAAAAGGTCCCTGGCTGAAATTCACCCAACCAATTCTTCCTGTTGTCTGCCTTCTTTTTATTGAATGCCAAATCAATCAAGCCTCGATCTTCGTCATTCGTTGTATTAAAATTTTTAACATGTAAACTGAGGTTAGAAAAATATTTCTTTGCGTCTGCTGAATTGGAAGTTCCCAATCCTTTGTAGTATTTATAGCTCCAGCCAGTTGGATTGTTTGAATTAAACTCTTCGTATTCGGGAATCGTGAAAAAATCGATGGTTCTGGAACCTTTTGTTCCCCTAATAACCGGGGTAATGAATTCTTGTAGAAAATTAGGAATTTTCGGAAGAGAAGGGTAAAAATGATCGAAGAAATTAATGATAAGGCCTTTGATATGAGACCCATCATGATCCTGATCTGTCATGATCATTATATGCCCGTATCTGAGGGATGAAGAATCCTCATAAACCTTACCATGTTGAAGTCCTAGAATCTTTTTAATATTTGATATCTCAGCATTGTCCATGATTTGCTTAAGATTCGCTTCGCTGACATTTAATAGCTTACCTCGCAGGGGGAATACTCCATACAAGTCTCGGCCTACGACAGCCATTCCAGCCACGGCTAATGTTTTAGCAGAATCTCCTTCTGTCAAAATCAAAGTGCAGTTTTTTGATTCTTTAGTCCCCGCCAGGTTCGCATCGTCCAGTTTGGCTATACCGCTTAGTCTGGTTGTCTTGGCCCCGTCTGTTTTCTTAAGTTGCTGCGATTGCTTAGCTGTCGAAAAATCAATTATCTTATCAATCAAATCCGTTTTATGAATTATGTCAGAGACAAAGCTGTCCATCGGTGAACAGGAAGAACCAAACGAAGACGCTTTGAGTGTTAAATTTTCTTTCGTTTGGCTATCAAATGCGGGATTCTCAATCAGACAGTTTATGAAAATAAACATATTATTTTTAATATACAACGGTTTTACATTCAAATTCTTGTTCTTTTTCTTTATGTGTTGGGCAATTGGATCTAATATATGATCGATCACATAGGTGACGTGTGTCCCGCCTTTGGATGTGCAGATGCTATTGACGAAACTAACCTGAGAAAACTGATCTTCCGACACGGCAAATGCTAATTCCCATCTTTTATTTACCACTGAGTGCACTATAGCACTGTGATCCAGGTATAACTTGAAGTATTCTTTGAAATCTTTTATGGGTAGAAGCTCTTCGTTCAGGTACACCCTCACATTCTTCAGGCTGCCACACATATCATAGACTCTTTTCTTCATCAATGAAATTATATCGCTGTCAAGCTCTGTCATATGAAATCTTTTTAAATCTGGCTTGAATGTAATTCGGGTGAAATCTTCTCCGTTATATGATTCGATTACCGGTTCCTCTTTCTTTTCCATATTTTGTGAAAATTTTTGATAAAATTTTTTTCGCGTTTTTTTGTCGGACGTTTCTACGATAAATTCGGTTGAAAATATGTTACAAAGCTTGGCTCCGTATCCATTTCTACCCCCTGTTATTTTCATTTCAGCGTCATCATAATTGCTCCCGGTCAATAAATGGCCAAATATTAATTCGGGAACGTAAACATTTTCTTTCTTATGTATTTCTATCGGGATTCCCTTTCCATTGTTGTAAATAGAAATCGTGTTCGTCTCAGGGCAAATAGCTACTCGTAAGGTATCCATTCTTTCATCTCTCATTTTATTATCAGCAGCGTTGACTAAAATTTCATCAAATATTTTATACAGCCCTGGCGCGTAAGAAATGGATTTGCTTACTATTTTCTTGGTAAATTCATCAAGTACATACATCGACTGGGTGTCTTTGTCGGTGGCACCTATGTACGTGTCTGGTCTCAGCAAAATGTGCTCTTTTTGTGTATTTTTCTGATATATCTGTTCAATCGTTTTAACCATGGGTACTGAATAATTCGGAAATTTTAACACGTTGCTTTGAAACAATTTATTCAATATTTATTTGGCTTCTTACAGAAATTAATCTGTTCTTTCTATTTAATTTCAATTCGATTTATTTCAGTTCTGTCTTAAAAACTAAAACATTAAACCGTTGGCGGGAAATTTAAATCTTGTTCAATAAATATGGTCTGAGATGACTTTAAACTAGAGCAAGAAAAGAAAGCATCTTCATGCTGTCTTGCGATACAATAAACACTTTATAGTGCTAAAACTTGGTGCTTCCATTAAAGATTGGCAATCTCTTTCTTAACTCCTTGGGAAAATTTTTATGAATTTGAAAAATAAGGAAAACAGCAGGTTGCAGTTGTCTGTAAAGCATGTCTGATGTTGGAGGTAGAGGTGTAAAATTTACAACACATAGGAGTCCTGTGTAGCGTTTAGTTTCAAAATGCCGGGTGGTTCAAGAAAGTGTATGTATATGGAATGGGCATAAAGCCATTCCACTTTGGGTATAAAACAAATATTTTGCTCCTAGTTATCGAATCCCGCCAGGGTATGATTGGGCTCAGCCCTGAATTTAGAATGATCCGTTGAATGTTTTTCTGATCTTTTCTCGACCAACTTTCCTCCATCCCTTGTGGGTGGAGTTTTTAGCAACCCGTTTGACAATAAGATTTTCACTGATCACTCATTAGCTATAGCAATATAGTGAAAATAAATTACTTTTTTTTTTAAATTCATTAGCTTTAGTTGTTGAACAATTGGTTCTTGCCTATAAATTATTTTTAGAGATCTTTTCACTGGCTTGTTTAAATAGTTTAGATGTTTATTCAGTAATGAAGATTTCTATAAAGTCATTGTATTAATAATCTACAGACAAATGCCTCTAAAACTAAATTTTATTTATTTTAGATATCATTCTTCTTCACTGGATGGTCAGTAATCATCTTTATTCTCAAATCCATATTCGGGAATTACAAATTAGTAACAGTTCAATTTTGATGAGCTTTGATTATAAACATCTATGAACCAGAGAACCTAAAACTATCTGGCGAATAGTATATGAGGCTTATATATATATTAACAATTATATTGTAGATCTGACACGAAATGTTTAAGATGATTACCATATGATTAGGAACGAACAATCAAATAATATTTGAAGAAGCAATTGCATAATCATAATATATCAATGAATGATGGATGATAGTTTAATTTCTTCATGGCCATATCCCTCATTAGAAAAGATGCATTAATGAAATACATTCGCAAAGCCATTAAAGATGAAGATCATCAGAACAGGATCAAAAAGGTAATTAAAACCAACCAAATAACACAAGTATAAGAAATTGGCTATACTGGTTTATGCGAGTTTTGCTCACTATTATTTGTATCAGTTAAATATGCAATGATGAGCTTTAGTAATTCATTGATTCATATAGTTGGTGATTTATAGCTTAGTAGACCAATGTAAAATCTAGAATTATAGAGGCAACTAATAAAATCATAGGATTTATTAAGAACTAATCATATTTATAATCGTAAATATATAAACATCATAGAATAAATTATGTCCTCTAATTCTCTAGGGTTGAATGAATATTACGTCAAAACCAACAAAATAATTGATAAATTGCTTTAAAATGAATTATACCATAAAAACACTTTAATTTATATTCATTATATTCGCATAGTAAATTAATTATCTATTGAAATCTTTTTGCTAAAAATTTTCGCCTAGACAAGATCCAAAGAACAATCAAATTAATATTTTAAAATGAGATATAGAAATCATATCCTGGCGGTAGATATTAATCATTGGAAAGTACATACTTTATATTTAAAATGGAATCACTTCATGAAACCAGTTCATATATAAACACCACTCTACATCGGATTTAAAGTGTAGTAATTATTAGGTAGTTTGACCTCCGTTATCCTTTATCAACGTTATATATTAGATGATGGACAAACTTAGGGTACTTTTGAAGATCCTTCTTCATTAAATCTATTCCAGGTTTATCAATAATAATATCGTTTCAATATGTTTATTTATCTCCCCTTCTAGATAACCAAATCATGAATAAATCATTAATTAATTGATGTAGTTTATAAGTCTATCAGGTACAGCACCGAACACTCGAGTACGTGCGTTGCATATTTACCCTTTAAGTGGTAGCTGTAAACTTGTATTACAGATAACTGCATTATTTATTTTCTTAAATTTATTACTGACCAAAATTTTCAAGCAAAATAAATAAATATGTAGATTCAAATAAAAAACCCCAAGTCTATTCACTATGAAATACATAGTATACAGCAAAAACAAGACCCATTACTTATTTTGGTTCAATGAGATCTCGAATCTGAGATTTACCATAAAATATAAAATTTATGTGGTTCCAGGCTATTTATATTCCCATAAGACCTTTACCCATTAAATATGAATTTAATATTTTTTTTTACTAAATATTAATGAGAAAAATCTTAATTAAAATCCATCTCATAATTAATTGTTAAATATCGACATTAAGTCAAGAGGATCTACCATGTATGGTATATGATCATGTACCCCTTAACCATAAGCTGGTCTGTCAATTTCATGAAATAAGGAATGAATCCTTATAATGAAATTCATTAAATATCTTTCAAGATTTTCAAGACATACATTGTAAAATGACTAGTTCATTTAACCAGATAGTTTAATAATAATAGCTATTTAATACAATACTTGGCCATATATTTTTAGGAATTGTCTCTCTTAATAATGACTCTATCCGATAATTCATTCACCACTTTTTTAAATCTATCACTGCTTACTATAAATCCTGTTTGGCTATTTTGTCCCATATCTCTTTCTTTCTTCGTTGTTTTTCTACTTTTTGCTCTTTTTTGCTTTTTTGATTTTCTATAGCCTTTATTCTGGTTTCCTCTTTAATTACGTTTCTTAGTCTCTTTTTTGGATGCTTTTTATAAACCTTTTTTTCGGTCTTTTTTTCTATCTTTTCTATTTTAAAATTGTAATTTTTGAATAGTTCAGATTCAATTCCAAATACTTCAAAGCATCATTTAGTTTCAGTAAACCTCTCTCCATATTCTTTGAGCAAATTTTTATTGTGCTTTTTTAAATATAAATAAATCTCGTTGACAAAAATCAATGTTTCCTTATATCTGACAAAAGCCTTTAAAATTTGATCTAAAATTTGAGATTTTTCTGGAAAAAAGTTTTGGAACTTTTTTGCTATATTAAAATAAATTTCTTCATTCATTTTCCCAAGGTTTTGTTTAATTTCAAATATATCGTTGTCAATTTTATTCATGGGAATGAAAATTTGTAATAAAATATTTTATTTTCCTTCACAGGCTTTAGCTTATTTGATTTCCAATACTTCATTCAGTCTTCTATCCTTTGTAACGATTTTTGATCTTTTAATCACCAAAGCTCACTAACTTTTAAATGAAATGATTTCTATTGTCTTCTTAAATGCAATCGATTTTAGAATTTTACGTTAAAATTTTTTTTGATCTATTTGTAAGAGGCTGGATTTATAATTAACCAAATCTAATTACCAAGCTATGAATTTAGCAAAATTTTGATGTGAATTTTTTTCTGGAATACTGGAAGTAATGGGCTTATGGTGACATGAAATTTTCCATCTGTTTGGATTCCGAATTTATCAATTGAATGCATTGTATATGTTTTCACAAACCATCCATCCTTTTCGAGTTAGCTAATTATACATACATTTACTTCATTTGAATTCTCTGTATTTATGAACAATTTAAAATATTAGCACGAATTAGAGTCGAACCCATTACTAGATCAATTAAATCATCGATGCTATTTACACAAAGAATGATAAAATATATAAGCGGTGTTCAATTGCATTATAGAAAAAATTTAAGTGTATTTGTATTTTTGATTAAATCGTGCAAATCATGACTATATGTGATTGGGCTTAATTGGTTTAAACGAATTAGGAATTTTCAAGGCAAGGATCCAGGGAGAATCCATGAACAAGTTTTCAATGAAGAACAGCTTGATAGATCTTTCAATCCTAACCACGACAATTACTACTGTCAACAACATTGTTTTTAAGTTGTATTAGTAATTTAATTCTGCTTTAATATCCTTTCAACTGACTTTTAATTTATAAGTTCGATATTTAAAATAAATTTAAAGCCGTCAAGGTAAAGCCACTCTTTGCTAGTTCGGTCAGACTAAAATTGACTAATTATTAGACGAAGATCTAGCAATTACTATTCTTGATTCTAATTTATTTACAAATCAATTGACATTTGATTGTTAGTATAAATATATGAAAATCTCTTTATTAAAGATGTCTTCGTTAACTAAAGGTTTGATTTATTCGAACAAAATGTACAATGAAAAAGAAATTGAAAGCATTCATCCAATCGATTTCACCTAAGAAGACCAATAATGTAATTACCATCAAAGATTGAATAATAGTATTGACAACTCTGGATTTATATACTGAATTATGTCATTTTCTTATAAATGCTTTATAACATAAATTTAACCAAAACAAGATTTTATATGCATTCTCAGAAAGTAATTCTATCAATATAATCTAACATTGCTTCTTTAATACGAATTTTTCAGTAATTTTCTTGAATGCAAATGATAGACACGTTATATTGCTTATTGAATTCCTGATTTTATGATTTAAGAATTGAATATGTTGTGACAACAATCACTATCTCATTGATTTATAGAGTTGTCAGTTGTTCTAGCTATAAAACTCTTATAAATGATATTCAACCTAATAAGATCATTGGATCGTAAAGTACAAATCATATTTATTAATATAGGATACAAATATGATTTTCGTCAAATAAGTCATTATTTCCAATTTTTATAAGATTTGGAGCAATTTATTACACTAATCAAATAATTGTTTGCTTTTTATATTTTCATCAAAAAATTAATGATCACCATCATATTTTAAAATACCAATTAATAATCAACAAAATAATTTGTTGAATGATTGTTGGAATTAATGTTACTATTCTGATAAAAGATTACGAATTTAAAATCGAATGAAACCCAAACATTACAGCTATTAAAAAACTTCAAAACAATTTAAAATTTTATTAAAATGGGTTTTCGAATAAACATTTTTTTATTTTAAACACTCTTTTCTTTCTTGTTTAGAACATAAATTCATCACATAATTAATAAATTTCGCTGGAGAAAATTATGTCGTATTAGAATTTAGAAAATAAGTTCAAATTATGTAGTCTACTTTTAATAGCCAGAATTTACTTTAAGTTTTATCACAATCCTTCTTAATTTGTACTTTTAAGTCAAATATTTCATTGCAGATATTCTTTCAATAATGAACCACTACTCTCAAATTGAATGACATTTAAAATATTTACAAGACTAAATGTGAATAATGAGAAAAGAAAACCAAATTTGACTCTTTCTGAAAATATTTATATGTTTTCACCCCTATGAAATATTTCAAGACAATGATTAGTAGACTCATTGAAGACTCTTGGGGACTTATATTTATATTCCTTTTCTCTGCATTTCTGAAGAATAAAAAGACGGAAATAAAATTTTCTGATATTTTGAGATTTAAGAAGCTAATGGAAGCTTGGAATCCCAAAACCGAGGAGCATACAGTGAAGCTGTATAATAATTGGGAGATTATCCTCTGCTACCAAACTGCATACTTTTTAACATGCCTCATTAGCTGGTTTTTTATGTCTATTTCAGTCGCTTTATTGCTCATTTCCCCGTACTATTTTGTAATGATTACAACAGCTTTCTTTCCGTTTGTGGTAGCTTATTTTTTTGAGAATTTTCATTCTTTTGATTCCAAAGTGATGATTTTCATTCTTTGTCTTTCCATCAGTTTTGCTGTCTATAGAATCTTCATTCTAAATAGAACTTTCCAATATGTGAATTATTCCAAAATAATCAACTTTCTTGACAAAATCTCCCAAGAAGATTTCAAATATTTTTTTATACTTTTTTTCCAGTATTTTATAATTTTGGTAGACACAATTATATTGAAAATTTCAAATCTGGATTATTCAACCCCTGTAAAATCCGTGCTATTTGTCATTTTTATGGGAATATTCAGTAACGTATTTATTTTCTCTCTGAGGGCTAGCCTTACTAATTACTTTGGAAGTAAAATGATTCCTGGCTACAAGGATTCAGGAATTTTGGATTTTGCTTGGAATTTTTTGAATTCCAGAACGTTCGCTTGCTTCAGAGTTTTCACTTTCTTCTCCAACATTATAGATCAATTATTTCTCAGACCCATTTTTAGGATACCTGATTCAACTCCAACAAGATATGAGTACAACAGAGCAGAAATTTACTATTCTACCATGAACACGATGCCTGCGCTCAAAGCTTATGTCAGATCTTTCGTCGATGTTTGACATGGAATTATGAGGAAAAAGCTCAGAGGAGTACATTTTCTTTATGATTTGCTGCCATCTTGTTTTATTTCCTCAGTAGTTGTGCTTAAGGTAATACACCTGTTTGCCGACAGTGTTATGTCTCCTACCGAGTGTGCTTACATTGTATTAGCCCATTTTATGTTGGCTGCTCAGTTATTCAATTCTTACATGTATATGGATATATATAAAAACTATTACGGGCTAAAAGAACCTTCACTTATTGGGATAGACGAAGATCTCTCGCGTATTGAACCAGTGCCGACAATTCCCGAAATTGACTGAATTCTGCCAACACTAGACAACACCTTATGTGATTAAATATATTTTTTTAATGTGAAGGATTACACCGTAAATATCTTAAATAATGTATTGATAAATGTTCTTTTTTCTTCCTGATCGTTAATTTAAATTGATGATGTTAACAGATATCGAGGTGTCCGAATATTTTGATATGCTGATTTTAGATTCATTCTATTCTATCGATATTATATATTAAATAAATTCTCATGTAATCTTTTAATAACATTTTTAAATTGTAACTGAGAAAGTAAATTTTTTGCTTTGATGCCAGAAAAATATTAATAATTTTAAAATGCTAAAAATATTGATGATAACAAAAATATATAATGACCATTTTAATATTTAGTAGATTAGGTATGTCCGATATGACATTAAGCTAGGACAAAAAAAGAAAACGTCGTTATAGTGTCTTTCAGTAAAGTGTTCCCTTATTTGCAGAATCTTGGATCTTCTATTAAGAGTCTGGTTAGCTCTTACTTAGCTTCTTAAAAGAATTTATCAATGAAAAAAGCTGGAATATAAGCGGACAGAAATTTTCTATAATAAAATGAACAGCCACTATAAATGTGGTAGAGGTGTAACGCTTTAGTATTTATAACACATATTCATTGTATGTGTGGCTTCTAGTTTTCTAATTCTTGGCGATTAAATGAATATTTGTATATGGATATAAACCATATTTCTACTGATAGCTAACGAAGGCTGTCAAGGCATGATTTTGTCAGACTCAGCCTATTATTTGGACTAGTCCTTTCAATGTTTTTAGCTCTTGTCTCGACTATGATTTCTCTAGCTTCGGGTGTTTTAGCAACCTGTTTAATAACAAGATTTTCATCGATCATTTATTAGCTATAACTAGGTTTGAAAATAAATTTGACGTTTTTAACAGATTGGTGATGAGATATGAAATTTTAATCAATTTGTTAAATTAATAGATGGAGAACAATTAATGAATCCTGATCGAGGACTATAGTAGAAAATCTAGAGAAAGCTCTTTACTAGTTCATCATTCGAAAGAACAATAAATTTACAGTGATTTACTATAGAATAAGTTTGTTGGATATGACAGAAATAACATGCTAAGAATCATTCAACTGATTATTTGCACTGTCAAACATTAATTTTTATCTGAAGTCAATTATTGAGTATAAAAAACATAAAAAGTCATTTAAATGCAGGCGTAAAGAGCTTGGATGAAGCTGGGGGCCATTCTAGAGAATATCTGTAATTGAATTATATATTAATTTAGACAATTGTACAATTTTCATCCAGATTAAACTTGTATCTGCAGAACAATAATCATTATATTGATCTTTCTATTGTAGATTTCACTGCCAAATAACAAGACATTAGACATTTATCAGAACTTATTTATTAAGATATGAACCCATGATTCAGAGTCATGCAATAATAATGCTGTTGTAAGTATTCAAGTGCAGCTTATTCCATTATAACATAAAACTAAGATTTTATTTGTATCTAAGAGCGATATCTAATACAAATATTTGAAATTTATTATTAGATAAATGACTGATTGGTTAGTTATCATATAGATATAATCTGAAAGAAATAAATATATTTGTTGATAAAGACCTTATGTACAACATATATAGTTTATAAATAACTGCTTATTATTTATCAGGGTTTGTCAGACAACAGATAAATTAACAATGATTATATTTAAGTTGGATGATTTAAAGAATCTATCACATCTATTTGTTCAGAAACTCCAGGATTAATAATTAATATGCAATGATATTATCGACAATTGTTTTGGTAGGGGAAAATAACTTGAAAACATAATTATTTATTCAATGAATTGCCCTATCAATTATTTATATCTTAGATTGGCATTGAAATCTGATATATTGAATTGGTGAATGCGTCGACTGATATATTTTAATTTTGCTTTATTTTGATCTTGCCAATTTTGAATAAATCAGTTAATCGGTTGGAATGAGCATGTGTATGAATTTAATGGCTCGATCTCCGGAATGTAATGTGTATGCTTCACTACAAATATGAATATATTTTAGAAAAAACTTTCAATTTTAGTTTCAATTTTCTTCGTCAAATAAAAATTTTATTTATCAAAAAATTTTTCATAAGCTATGGCTGACATAAAATTCAAGAAATCAGAAGGCCAGCACATTCTTAAAAACCACGGGTTAATAGACACTATTATAGAAAAGGCTAGAATAAAACACACCGATATCGCCCTGGAAATTGGTGCCGGGACTGGGGTTATTACGACCAAACTTCTACAAAAAGCAAAAAAAGTGATTGCCTATGAATCAGATAAAAAACTTGCTCGAGAATTAAATAATAAATTAAGTAAGAATTCAGTACTAAAAAACAAATTAGAATTGCATGTCGGAGATGTTTTAAAACACGATCTTCCACATTTTGATGTTTGTGTTTCGAATATTCCATTTAATATCAGCTGTCCTGTAATTATGAAATTGCTAGAATCTGACTTTAAGTGCGCTTATATCTTGGTTCAAAAGGAATTTGGAGATAGAATGATTGCAAAGCCAGGCTCTGACGATTATAGTAGACTTTCTTTTATGTGTCAACTGATGGGGCACGTAGAGAAAGTCATGAAGGTATCTAAAAATAGCTTTATTCCGGCCCCAAAGGTGGACACCTGTTTCATGAAGATCGAGCCTAGAATCCCACGACCACCCATTAATGTTAAAGAGTTTGATTCCTTATTGAAAATTAGTTTTAGTAGAAAAAACAGAATACTCGGTGCTAACCTGAAGACACCAGCTGTACAAAATAGAATTTAAAAAATTAAGCAATACGAGGATATCAATCCAGACGTATTAATTGATCAGATATTATTATCAACCAAGTTTGACGAATCGAGATCTTCAAAAATGGAAATTGAAAATTTTCTTCTATTGCATTTGGAATTTAAAAAAGCCGGGATCCATTTTGATTAAATATTATTTGATTTATATTCTTTATCTTGAATTCTGTAATCGGGTTCGTCTTTTCACGAACTCTATTGGGATTGTCGTTATTTTATGAATCAGACCTCATTAAAAAAACTCTAATGCTTGCATTACAAGACTTGGTTTGTCCTCGATAACTCTATCATTAATAATATAATAACACATGATCAAATATAAGATTTTGAATAGAATTTATTAATTTGCATTGTTCTGCCTAAGGTCTTCAATAAGATTACTCATATGATTGATTAATAATTTATCAGACATTCTATGACCCTAACACATATGCTTTTTAAAATTAACTCCCAATTAAAAAAATTGACTAACTTTCGTATCCTTAGAATTAATTTTTACCTTTTAATTTTGGGCTTAAAATTTTTTTCGAAGCATTTCTTCCTAAAGATTTGAAAGACTCTTGCCATTTAATTTTAATTGTTATCAGTTTTATATTTATTTTTTACAGAAGTTCCTGGCTAATGTTTATTATAGACAGAAATCATATTCTGTCAATAATGGTGTAGTACACCCATAATCTCCAATATATAAAGGTAGTAAATATAAGATCTACTCTTTAAATAAAATTTGTTTAGACAGAAAAATTTTAATAAATCTTTAGAGAATATTTTTAACAGAATCGAAAATTTGTAAGCGAGATACACCAATAAATTTATTGACTATGTCTATATAAATCTTTCTTTGATGATATTTTAAGGATAACAATTATCTTATGTAAGTAATTTTAGATTCTTTATTTCTCAACTAAAAAATTAAAGTCAAAGAATGCATTTCTATTCGAAATTTCAGGTTCAGTAAATCTCATTCTCTTCCGCATCTAGTTGAAGTTAGGTGTAATTGTATTCGAGTTTCTTTTGGGTGAATAAGATATTATATCTCTGTGTTCAGAATAGAATCGTTGATTTTTAAAATTTAACAATTGTACTCTATTTTATCATCATTTTCTTTTTAGCAGTGAAAACAGATGAATTTTTCCGTGAATTTGATCAAATTTTCCAACTAAAATTTCGTAAAAATTTTCTTGTCCAAATGAGGAACTTGAAATTTCATGAGCAGAAATTGTTGAAGAAAGTGAATTTTCTAGAATGGAAGAAAACCAACACAACGAGAGAACAACTCGTAACAAGCAAATATCTTTTGAAATGAAGAGATGAGTATAAAAAATATAATTTAATAGTAGGAATGATCAGAAAATTGTCCGAGACACTTAGTAGACTTAAAGACAATGATCCAACTAAGCTTGTTATAGCCAAGAAACTAATTAATCTCCTACATGATGCAGGGATTATAGAAAATAAGAAACTCATTGATTGTACTAAAGTAACAGTAAGCTCAGTTTGTGAAAGAAGATTGCCAATGATGCTTGCTAAGAAAAAAATGGTTCAAAATTTTACTCATGCCGATGAATTTGTACAGCACGGACATGTTCGACTTGGAACTAAGATAATCAATGACACAAGCACTCTAATATCAAAATCAATGGAGGAATTTATCTCCTGGAATGAATCTTCTAAGATAAAGAAAAAGATTGATGAGTTCAATGAAGAAAGAGATGATTACATGTATGACAAATAAATTTAACATAAATTAATTATGATTTTATTTTATATTGATACAAATAATAATCAAATAGTTTTAATCAAGAATTATAGTTAATCATCTAATAAGTCTATATTTGAAGAAGACATATACATTAATGATTTTTGTATCAACATCTTATTGGCCAATTCTATATTTATTGAATAATTAATATTAATTACACATAATAAATATTGTTGTGATAATTACTTGGAACCTCATTGCTTATATAGCTGATTATTGATAGCTCAATAAACCGATGCAAAGCCTATGAAAGCAATAAATAAGATATGATGATTGTTCAAGAACCAATCGTATTTATATTGATAGATATAAATACGGAATTCGTTAAATAAATTATGTCTCCTATTTCACAGTATTTAAACTACAACTCGACAAAACTAACAAATATATTGGAAAATTCCAAAGAGACAGTAATCTAATTATTCAATGATAGTTCATTGTCGACCCTGTGATGCACATGACAATGGAATGGCATTTTCTTTTTACTTTCTGAGACGATTCCCACCAAGCGGAGCTTGAATAATTGAACAATCTTCGTTCCAATCATTTGTCATTAGGGTAGAAGTATGAACGAATCCATAAAGAGAAAACCGATTGAGTTGACATGTGAGGTAAATTAGACTGATTTAATTTATAAATGATTTTCAATGAAAATGTATTTAATAAATATTGGGTTTCGAATTACAATTTATCTTCAGCTTCAACTTCGCAGTAAATAGCAACACCAGGTACACAAGAAGAGGAGCCCCAGATAAACTCCTCTGTGCGCCATATCTGCTACGGATATCTTATCCCCAGATCGTCAACACCTTTACAACGCTATCTTTATTTGATCAATAATATTACAAATACGATCTTTTGTCCAATTTTCACTGTAGAGATATGATTTATAAACCCCAATTCCCTAAAAATTACCAATTAAAACAACATAGCCCTAACTAAATGAACATGATTGAGTTTTAAAATCCAATTTTCAAATAAATGCAGAAATCTAAAAAAGCGATTTTATTTATAAGAACCATCTTCAATAAATTCATTCCAACTATTTTTACAGGGTTTTTTGTGATTCGGATATTTTTAAAAATTTCATCATGCTATATTAAAGTGAAGCATAATAGTACCAGTAAATGTTAATTTAATAGATAATTGATTATTTTGATAGAGCAAGACTTGCATGTAGCCATTCAAGATTCAAAATGTTATATTTAGCATTTGAATGGCTCCTTCCACATTTTTCTTTAATCAATAGAATAGTTTTAAAATATAATAGACATGATAGGTTTCGCTTTTTATGATCTGAATCAATTGATTAGTGCACTTCATTAGCAACATATCGGCACTCAAGCAAATTGCACGGTTCTTCAATTTTAGTTACGCTCTAAATAATAGATATATATATTATTTATAAACATAATTACTAAATATTAAAGTGTAGTTTTTTCATAAATATTGCAATTTTATTTTAAAGATCATTTAATTAATTTTTTTTAATAACCAAAAATTGTAATCGAACTATGAATGTGTACTTGTCACCTTATAAATCAAATCATATAAATAAATAATGTCTTCAGAAGATAGTGATACTCGCCATGACATATTAATTTCTAAAGAATTCTAATAAATTATATGATCAACTTTTATTTTTTCTTTGCTAGCACTTTATCTCTTCTGACTCTCGATAAATTTTGATAAATTTTGCTCTGTAATCTACGATTTGATTTTCTAACCTTTTTAACTTTAAAGTACATTATTATTTCGTAAAATAAAATCGAGAAAACGGAAATGATGCTAAAAGTTATTAAACGGCCATAAAAACTCATAGTTTTAAAAAATGGATACAAATAATTCTTATGTCTATGTATTAAAAATTCGGAAAATGTGCACTAGGAAAGACCAAATAAAATAAAAAATATTTTGTGATGCCAATGCCTCTTAAAAACTGTTCCGCTTTGCTCTATGATCAAAATAATTAGAGGGAATAAATGTTTGGGAAACTCCTTAAAATAAAGACCAATTCCGGGACTACCATTGTGATTGATATATTCGCTTTTAACTAATCTAGGGTCAATGAAGAATATGAGCCAAAAGGCAAGGGTAACACAAATTTCTAAAACAATTGAAATTGGAATTAAAAAGGAGTAAAATTTTGTCAAAATATTATTTTCGATAAAATAACTTTTAATGCAGCCAACCAAGACACAAGTTATTGTTAAAAATAGCCCCAAGTTGGTAAAAATATTCGTTTTGTGATAACGCCTCCTTACAACGGTCTCATTGAAAAGCTTTTTTCAGAGGTGTAAAACTGTAAATGGAGATGAATGACAGCAATAGTTTTGCGAAACTAAATTTAAAAAAAATCTTGGACTCAAATTATCACTAATCATTTTAAGGGGGTATTGAAATTTCACTTAATAAAGATCAAATTTACATGCATTCAATATTTTACAAGGAAAATTATATCATTGGAGCTTTAGATTCAACAAATAATTTGTGGAATTTTCATAAATAACAAAATATTTTTTATTCCATTGGCATTTAACCATGATTGATATCATAGCAACCATCAGTTGGCAAAATATTCGATTATAATCTTAAAACTTTTCATTATAAAATTTGTAAATTAAAATCACTGATGGAAGAGTTGATCAAATGATTTACATACAACAATTATTATATTTCTATTGGGAATTTATGATACTGTTCAGTGTATTTATGAGAAAGATTTAAAGGTGATTTTTTGTGTGCAAATCCAATGCTGAGAATAGTTGAAATAAATGACATTTTGAAAGATGATTTAATTTTATCAAAATGTACATTCATTAATAGAAAGAGCTATTACATAGTCAAATGACAGATGGGAAGCGTCGAATAAGTTTACATACATACCTCAATAGTAGTAGTTTTTGGGTAATTATAAAGTTATGTAATTAGACTGAAGGGTGTTTTGTCGTGAACAATACAAATATCAAGCTCAAAGAGAAATTACAAATTTCAATTCAACGTTTTACAACAAATGACTAACTTCTTTTGTACATAAGCATTCCAAACAGACACTGTGGCGAGTTTTTCGGTGTGTGTCTAAAAATAATATCTCTTTTGAGAAAAAAATGAAAAAAATTTAATTGAGCTTTGATGATCAATTTTTAATTTTTATCATTGATACGATTAAGACAGAAGTTATAAATTTTATCAGATTAGCCATCGTCCTTTTCAGCACAGTGGTGTGAAGTTGAAGTCGTAAAATAAAAAAACGTTGAGCTTCTGAGTCCCGATCCCGTTGATTTAGTCAATCTGAATTACTCATAAAAAGCGTATCCAATAAAAAAGAAAAGCTAGTACTTCGTTGGAAAGTTTTCAGCCGAAAAATGCTTGTAGAGGACTATATTTCATGTTAAATAGATTCTGAAAGGTAATCGTAGAATGCATCGAGTAGAATATTTGAAAGTTAGATTATAAAAGCCTCATCTTAACCATGTATTTAGCCTCTGTCTTCAATAATTAAAACATCCAGGACCTGAGAGAGTTGGTTCCTTTGATTTAGAATTGTAAATTTATTTGTGAAAAGCAATTAAAAAAAATTTTTTTAATGGATTTTATTATTGATGTTAAAAAGAACGAGATTTTTTCATTCCAATAGATATTTGTATCATATTATTAACATATGTTCCATGGGTGCTATAAATAGTACATTGAATGATTTAATACGCCTTTAGATGATGATTCTTCTCTTATCATGTTTAGATGAAATATTACCTATGATAACTGTACCATTCAAAGAAGGAGATTTATAGATGAAATCAACACTAATATTATTAGAATTTTTTATTTGATTGATATCTAGGTATTTTAATAAAAATTAATATAATATAACTTCAAAGCAGTCTTGATATTGTCTCAAATTATTATTTTAGATCATTAAATGCTAATTCTAGATTTGAATGATCCAACAATATAAATCTTTAAAAAAAAATGTTTTGGTCCGACATGACTTTAAACTAGAGCAAGAAAGGAATGCATCTTCATACTATCTTGCGGTATAATAAACACTTTATAGTGCTGAAAATTGGTGCTTCTATTAAGAGATTGGCAATCTCTTTCTTAACTTCTTGTGAAAATTTTTATGAATTTGAAAAATAAGGAAGACAGCAGGCTGCAGTTGTCTGTAAAACAAGTCTGATGTAGGAGGTAGAGGTGTAAAGCTCGTGCTCTAGCATTTACGATACATAGGAGTCCTGTGTGGCGTTTGATTTCAAAATTCCGGGTGGTTCAAGAAAGTGGTTATCAATGGAATGGACATAAAGCCATTCCACTTTAGGTATAAAACATATGTGTTGCTTCTGGTTATCGAAGCCCACCAGGATATGATAGGGCTTAGCCCTGAATTTAGAGTGATCCGTTGAGTGTTTTTCCGATCTTGCCTGGGCCAAGTTTCCATCATCCTTCGTGGATGGGGTTTTTAGCAACCCGTTTGACAATAAGGTTTTCACCGATCACTCACTAGCTATAGAAATATAGTAAAAAAAAAATTTCATTCTGTAATTTTCGCTAGAAGAATTTTAGTTACCATCTTTTAATATAAAATTTTATTAATTTATATAAATGAAGAATGTCTTTATGAATCCCAGATTAAATCCCCAATAACTAACATTAAAAGCAGACAACTCCACGAAAGGTTGTTTAGGGTCTGTGATCATGAACTTGCCTCCATTTAAGATTCTTCAGTATGGCTTACCAAAGGAAATATGAAGCCAAGTGATAAAGGAGACTGTTGCTTCCTTCGGGATAGAAATATATCCTTTGGAGAAAAAGTCAGATGTACACATTGCAAAGCTGTGCCAAAGATAGTAGATCATCTTGCTACCAAATGCGACCGTATGCTTGGTCATGATTACATGAGAAGGTATAATGAAGTATTAAGATGTAGGCATTTATCATTGTGTAGGAAATATGGAATTAAGAAGACAAGAAAATTGAAATCCCACTCCGTTCAAGAAGTTGTAGCAAATAAAAATCTCGTGATTCGAGTAGATGCAAGAATTAAGACTGACATCAAAATACAACATGGTGGTCCAGATATCTTCTTACAGAATAAAAATTAAAATGAAATAACTCTGATCGAGGTTAGAATTACCAATCTTGACTTATTAACTCAAGTTAAAACACGATTTAGTAACAAATGAGTTATCAATGATTTACAAGTGCAAAGTGAATATAATTCCATACGTAATGACCTGGGAAGGGCTGGTAACAAAATACAACAAAAAGTATAGTAAGAGATTTGAGTTGAGCCTAATGTCGAAACGTACATCCAGTCCATCGTACTCAAGAAAGCTCTGGAATCTGTTTCACTTGAAAGACGACGGGCATCGAAGAGACGAAAAGCCATGTGAGTCTTGAGCAGTTGGCGCACAGATCATTGGGTGTAGACAAGAGATTTGACACGTAATCAATCAAAGAGTAACTATTAGATTACCCATTAAATAAATTCTTTAGTTTTAATCATCAGTAATGTCTTTCAAAAGGATTTAATAAATGAATAACAAATCTCCGAAAAATGCCAAGGCAGATATCACCGCCAGCTCATCTAATTTGTACTGACCAAAGTGTAGTAGTTATTTGATACAAAAATATTTATTGACATTTTTATGCTAGGATGTGTTACTAATGAATTCAGCCATCCTGTTAAATCCTAGACATATCAGCTCGAACATTGATCAAAATAAACTTCAAAATAAAATCAATTAGTACACTGTTTGGTGTGATTTATGATGAAATTTCAAGTTACACTAAAAATAACAGTTATCAACATATAGAATTACTGGGGTTCAGCACGATTATAATGTTATGTTACATGATTTTTGATGGGTCAATTTCGGAATTAAATAAATCAATTGATCATAACCAACATACTCAATAAACAATTTATTAAATTAGCTTCGATTTACTTTTTTATGTCGATTAATCATTTCAGCAGCTCCCAGTTCTTCAAATTCATTTCTAGTATATATTGGAAAGAGTGAAGAAAGACGGGCACCATAAAACGGATCCTTCTGAGGATCAGCAGAAAGCTGTATTTTCATTGTGCTATTGGTTTTATACTATGATATTTCATGGCCAATTCTTAGGTCTAAATTTTTAATAAAGGAAGCTCCGCCACAAATCAAAACATTATCAATTTGATATTCTCTAAAAATATTTTCAATTATCTCGGTGAGACCCATCTCTTCAAACCCTATTATTGATGGATCAAAAAATATTTCAGGCCACCTTATCAAATCAATATTAACGCATTGCCTTCCAAGGTTATCTCCTCTTAAAATTTCCACAGAATTTGCATAGAAGGGGATAAAATCTGGATCTAGTGCAACGATTTCTGCAGCAAGTTTGTTCGTTTGGTCTACAATATAATTTTCTTTTCCCTCATCATCGGCATCAAGTATTCTATTCTTAATTTCATGCTCTTCCTCCGTTAAATTACCCTCTTTGTTTTTGATTTGGAATTCTCTTGTCTTTTTATTTTTACTGTCTCGTCTTATTTTTTCTCTTAATTCCAATTCTCTTTTCATCCTTTCAAACTTCATTTTCTTGCTTTGAATGTATTTTTCTAGGTTTTGAGTTTTTTCTACTTCATCTTGAATTCCTTCGACAATTAAATCCAGAATTTTAAGTTTTTTTTCAATTTTGCTTTTAATACGTGATAACGTGCTAAAATATATCATTTTGAGTTTTTTCTTTTCTTTCAACGCTTCTTTATCCAAGCTATCGTCTTCTGCATTTAAAAGTGAATAATCTATAAAGGGAACTACAAAGTCTTTGTTGCTTTTCTCTTTCATTATTCTTTTCACTGATTCTTTCTCCATAACTGCCTCTGGTTTATCTGTCAGAAAAATGTTTCTGTCATATATTCCATTGCACATCTCATAATAAATATCTAATGACTCTTTATTGTAATTCTCCGAAGCTCTGGTAAAATTTATTAGCCCCCTATAATCTTTCCTGGACTCCTTATATTTGTCGATCATGATGTAATTAATGTATTCAATCGACGCCTTTCCTCCAAAATTAATTTTGTAAATGTCTCTTATCTCTCCGGCAACTATTACACTCACAAAAACACTCGAATATCCAAAACTAAAAACAGCACAATCCTCGTTATTGAAGTATTTATGATAGCAATAAGCAAAATCATGTCCCAATTGGATGTTCTGAAAACTGTAAGTCTCAAACAAAAAAGTAAGCATGTCAGCTTCGGTTGTTGATTCTGGTGTATTAGTTAAGATTAGACTTTGTAATTTCTCGGGTGCTAGATGATTTAAAATACCGTCGATGGTGTATTCGAGGATGTCAAAATTAACAACAACATCATAGTCGTGCATTGATTTCAAGGAGGCAGATGGGAATGGCTCAAATGAAACTTTGTCTTTGTATTTGTAGACTTTGTTTTTCACAATCATGGATAAATCATCGGCAAAGCCGGCTTTGAATTCAAAAGTGCCATTGTCTATAACTATTGTACAATCCTTTTCTTCAACTTTTGAATAAAAATTTGGAACATTTTTCTCGCTTGTATCCATGGGTGGATAAATGATTACATTTGATAGTCCGAGAAGGGTTATCATCCTGAATCATGATGATAGCCTTAAAGTTTGATGACGTAGAAAATAACAAAAGAGTTATGTATGACAACGCTTACTATATTTAAGACTTTTAGTAATTTATGTCTTTTATATGAGAAGCAAAAAAGAAAGCCTGAAATTGATTGTTCATTATTTTGATTGAAAAGTGGAAGACTTAAATAGCAGTTGAAATAAAAAATTTAATAAAAAATAAATTTATCGCTTTGCTGAAGCATCAAAAACTTTTAGTTTTTAATAATAAATAAATAAATAAATTCTATGGAAAATCAATAGACTTTTATCACATTTAAATCCCAGCTTTACTACAAATTTCTCGATCAAACTTACTAAATAATTAAAAAATATTAAATTTATTAATGAAATCATTTCTTAC
Organism: Drosophila melanocephala; assembly: GCA_037043625.1. Lineage (NCBI taxonomy): Eukaryota > Metazoa > Arthropoda > Insecta > Diptera > Drosophilidae > Drosophila > Drosophila melanocephala. The sequence continues at coordinate 49,875 of JBAMBD010000507.1, read as the reverse complement.
AACACCCAGAAGATTCTCCCAGTTGTATTTGGCTTAATTTTTCAATCATACCACATGCAGTGCATCGTCTATCTTCAGATGACGTTGGATGATTGCATTTCTTGCATTGAGTAAGAATTTTGTTATATATCTTATCACTTATAAATGTTTCACCTGATTTAATGATGTTCAAAATTATAGAAGAATCTAATTTCTCTAGTTCCTTGATCAATGTTCGGGTATCTCCCCTTGAAGCTCCAGGAGCCTATGTGCATTCGGTTGAAAAATATTTCAATTTTTTGTAATACGCGTACAGAACAATTTCTTTTTGATAAGAATATTTGAATGGCTTGCACCTAGACAAAGAAAGAATTCCGCTTTCTATTTGAGAATCCTCATCAGAAACTATACTCTCCAATGTCTTACTCATGGTACAACGTCTTAATCTAGATATATCTCCCGTAATGAAGTTTAAAATAACTGTTTCCGCCATGTCATCGGCATTGTGTCCAGTCACAATGCAGTCTGCTTTCATCATTCTGGCAGCTGTTTCCAATGATTGTCTTCTAAATATTCCGCAATAAGTACAGTTTCCCCTTTTGCCAATTTTTTGGACAACCTCATCCATCGTGATATTAAAAATCTCATTATAGCTCAGAATTTTTAATTCTAAATTTAAAAGCTTTTGATTTTCTTGAACTGTTTCTATTGATCTATCTCTATATCCATCTACGCCCTCGTCTATACATAGAAGTATCAAGTCTAAGTTGTATTTATATTTCTCATTTAATTTCTTCAGAACATAAGCAAGAACAGTACTATCTTTTCCTCCGCTAATCCCGATTCCAACTCTTGAATATTCTTTAAACATGTTAGTGGAAACAATCAGCTGGTGTATTTCATCTTCGAATAACTCAAAAAAAAACATTTTTTGCAAACTTTAGCTTTATTTTTTGGTCGCACTAAAATCGCTTTATTGATCTTACAATTCTCACAAGCCACGTGCAGCTGAAAAAATCATTTTTAATACAATTTTTCGAACACAAATTTTTGGACAAAGCTTTTTTTTATCGAAAATTATAAAATTGTTACCAGAAGAAGCACAGTCTCGATTCCACATATTTTCATTCTAGAAGTTTTAATGAAAGTAGATAGAACACCACTTTGAAGAAAATATAAATTATTCAATGTAAACAGTTCATTATTATAATGCTTTTAAATGGAAAAGATTTACAGAGTCATTCAAATGTTTTTGGCTTGACTATAAAATTTCTTTAATATTATGAACAACTATTCAAAAAGTAACGAAATATAAAAGTCGCCATGCTAAGTAGAATGACTCAATAATGTAAATTTGAAGCGTGAAAAAGACAACAATTTAATAAATTGTGTTGTAAAATTCTGGTTCTTAATAATTTTACATATTCATATGAGCTATTTCTACGTAAAAAATAAACATTTCTTCTTTAATCAACCTTTCTCAAATATAAGATAAGAAGAATTGAAACTAATGCAGATATATCACCTGAATGTAAAGCAGCGAGTGTTTTAAACAATGTAGTAACATCATCATGAAGATCATGGTTATAGTTTGGTTTCTACTGTACTATTATACGTATGAAAATAGAAAGAAAAATTGAATATTAATTAATTTTATACAGATTTTTCAATATTAATTACTTGAATATTAGAATAAAAATGAAAGAATCTCGTTCAAGTCATTTTGTAAAGAACAAATCTTTATGCAGAATGTAGATGGATTTCTATTTACAACAAATACATCTTTAAGCAGATTGAATAAAGAAAAAAACAATTAGAATAAAATTACATTTTGTCTTTATAAATTCAACTTCTTTATAATTTACAGTGTAGAGAGCTTGCTTAGTTATGGATTATCCACCATATTTGCTTGAAGTATAAAAGGTAAAATGGTGTTAAGATCATATTAAGCCAAATGAAGAGATTTTGTGCAAAATTATCACATTTAAAATAAAAAGGAATTTTATATAAAAAATTTAAATCAATAGATTTATTAAAAAAATCAGGTTGTCTATATTCTAAATATTTAAGTTATAAATCAGCCAATCAGGGACACGCATGATAGCACCCAACACAGGAACCGTAAGTTATAAACCAATATAAATGCGGAAAGGTATCCTAAAAGTTTTAATTAATGACCTTGGTGGACAACAATCATTAATCGGTACCATCAGATAAGCTGAGAGAACTAATTATTAAGTGGGGAACAAAATAATGGTTTTCAACTTGAAATGCAAAAATAATGTAAGCGGAAGTGTCCCTTAAATATTGATTGATATGTAATTGTATTGCAGAGGTATAGACAGACAAATTAAAGAGCAAAAGAACTGTTGAATCTTGAAAAGCTGCACTGAAATTTGTGGGGTAAAAATTATCTTATTTATTTATATAAAAATTTTTTAATTCATAATTTTTTATCTAAAATTCAAGAAAAAAGGAGGGAAATCAAATATTTTAATGTTAATTGCTTCAATCAAAGCAGAAGAGAACTTTTAAATTTCAACTGATCCCAATGAACAAGAGATTGTGCAGAATTTCATGGTTTCAGTTCCTATTAAAACTTTGTAAATTCGACTAGTCGAGTTGTAAAAAAGAAGTTCCAATTTAGATTATAGCTAAGATTACTAAACTCATCTCAAGAGAGAGAAGAATATTCATCTACATCTAATTCTTTCTATAGTAAAACAAGTTTATATTCTTTATTGAAAATTCTCTTTTGTGGCCATTAAGATAAGAAAAACAGATCATATAATTTGAAGATCTAATAAAAACGTTAAAAAAAAATCATTTATTTTCACTATATTGCTATAGCTAATGAGTGATCGGTGAAAACCTTATTGTCAAAAAGGCTGCTAAAAACTCCACCCACAAGGGATAGAGGAAATTTGACCCAGACCAAGGAAAATCGGAAATACACTCAACGAATCACTCTAAATTCAGGGCTGAGCCCAATCATACCCTGGCAGGTTTTGATATCCAGGAGAAACATATATGTTTTATACCCAAAGTGAAATGGCTTCGTGTCCATATATATACATACATTTTCGAAAACCACCCGGCATTTTGAAACCAAACGGCATACAGGACTCCTATGTGTCGTAAACATTACACCTCTACCTCCTAAGTAATGGCAGCAGACTTGTTTTACAGACAACTGCAGGCTGCTGTCTTCCTTATTTTTCAAATTCATAAAATTTTTCACAAGGAGTTAAGAAAGAGATTGCCAATCTCTTAATGGATGCATCGATTTTCGACACTATAAAGTATTTAGTATACCGCAAGACAGTAAGAAGATGCATTCCTTTCTTGCTCTAGCTTAAAATCATCTCGGACCATACATTTCGTCTTCGAATTCACTTGTCGATTCATACTTCTCATCTTCTCTCTCTTTATTCAAATCAATTCTTTCAATATCATCTTTTGTTACCTTCAATTCCAATTCATGATTTTTTACTTTTTGTTTCTTCTTCGTCCATGTTTAATTTATCATAAATTTAAAATCTGCTAATTATTTATAATCAAAACTGCGATAAATTAAAAAAATTATGCTAATAAAAAAGTTAGAAATTTAATTATTCACTTTTAAAAGTCGAGACTGCTCTAAGCCATAAGATGTAAGAAAGGATTCTTCTATACGGTTTTGTATTATGGTTTGCATGCACGAACTTTATGGCGCAAATGCTTTATCTTTTCCATATGAATCTGCCGATTTTTTCCTAAACTTATTAAAAAATTTATCTGTAGACAAAATAAAAAGATAACAACTGTTTCAGTTAAAATCTACAGTCATTATTTAGTGTAAGAACTCTAACGCTCTTCCTCAAGTAGTTATGATGGATTTTCGTATTGTCCGATGTTCTTGTGATTGCTTAATGATAGATGGTTGAAGCATTAGGAATGGACACGAAAAGATTTTACTTTGGATATAATGGATATGTTTTCTCTATTTATCGACGCCCATAAGGAATCAGTTTGGCCTTATTTCTAATCTAGAGTGATCCATTAAATTTTTTTTGATCTTGCTTCGGTTAAGTTTTCTTTATCTTATGTCGAGTTTTCAACAAATCATTTGAGAATAAGGATTTGGTATAACATTCATATATGTATTATCTGCGGTAATATAGTAAAGACAAATTAATTTGTTTATTAATTAATTTTATTCTTTAATATTTAATTATTGATTTTAAAAAAATTTTTGGAATAAAACTCATTAAATTAATGAAGAAGAGTTGTTTAATGGACGAGCTGTTATCAGAATTTGTTCGTAGTGTGATAAAACTTCAAATGTTTCGCTAGTCTGAAGTATGAGAAGTCTACAAATATTTCCAGGAAGGTTTTTTTCATTTTATAGAATGATAATGACCTTGTTTTGCTTAATAATATTCCAACTAAGAGAATTATCACACCAAATGAATAAATTCTTACATTATTAAATCGAAAATTTTGTCTTCCACTTTTATAATAACACAATGAGAATTAAACATGATTTATTTAATAACTTTTCTTCAAAATTTTGTGTATCGGATTCAATCTATCAAAGCGGATTATAATTCTTGCTTATTGTCTTATCAAGGACTTTTAGAAAAAATAACAGCTCAACAAATCTCCATTAATATAAATTGAGTTATCATTTTCATCCATCCAGGTAAAATTTCTGAAGTTGATTTTTAATAAAATCACATCAAAGCTCCTTTTAGTGAAAATTATATTCTTTCAAAAGAGTCTTGAATCTAAATAAATAATGCAAGCCGAAATATTACTTGTCTTCTAAGTGTTTTCATTTGTCAAAATTCTGGATAAGGACTCTGTTTTTAGTCAAAATAAGATAAAAACACTATTTTGGTCAAGAGAATTTTTATCAAATTGTACCTCCCTTTCTAGGTTTGGAAATATAGATTAAGAAGATGGTTTAAAGTGACTAGGAATCTATTAATAATACTCCGATGTATTTCCCATGATGAACTTATCTCTTTTGATGTACTTGCGAAACTCACTGTCAAATAAAGTACATACCCACCAAATTCAATGATAGAAGATGTTGCAGTCCCTTGGCTCTTCCCAGAAAACCCATTTAGAAATTGTATGTGTATTTATATTGAATATACACGACGCTATCGATTATTAAAATTTCTCTCAAAATCTAAGATAACTATTCTCAAAGCTAATTTCGTTTTTTAACAGAAACTAACTATCGAAACATAAGACTTCGAATTTTTGATAGAAGCCAATTGAAGAAATATTCAAAGCAATTGTCTAATGAAGATCATTATATATTTCCGTCGATAAACACCAGATATATTTATAGATATTATTAATTTTTCAAAGAGTAAAATCTTGCCTTGTTTAAATTATGAATTAAAAAAAAAACAATTTGTTTTGCCTCAACTAAAGGATGAATAAATTCAAGATCAACTATGCTATCAAATTGTTTTTGATTAGAATAATAATGATCGGGTTTTATCTAACTTGCTACCAAAATATTATGCAGTTAACTTATTACACTTCTAATATAATAAGTTATCCTTCATTTTTGTTAGGCTTGTTGTTTGAATCTCAAATTTTAGAGACTATAAATAAGAAGTCACTCAAATCCTACATAATAATTATATTTATATTTACAAGTTTGATTCCCATTTTTAAATCATTCTTCATTGAAACTGATAGTGACACAATATTTGTAATGTTTGGAATATGCCAGTTGATTTATTCAGTCGATTCAGTCAAAATGGCTATATTAAATAATAACAAAGACAAAAAGATATTTGAGAGAACTTGTAATATACCGCTCGAAGAAGCACTCTTAATACCCTGTAAAAAAGAGAACAATTGTGTCTGGGGGAATATGGCTGCTGTTATGGGATTTATAATGATATATTCCAGACTTCATTATAATTCTGAAATTATTGTACAACAAATCTTCGGATTCATTCTTTACTTTTCTCTTCCTTATTTTTTGGATTCAAGACTCAACAGTAATATAACTTTCATAATTTTTACTGTTTCTTCGTTTTCATTAATATTTTTAGGAAGCAAACTAATATTTGTTATATTTTCAAATTTGTTCGTTTTTCTATATTTAGCATTTTCAATAATGCTTTCTATTGTTAGTAGTTGATGAAACTAATTGAGTTTTATAAATTTAATCTAATGTCTGGTCTAATCGTCTTTGATATAGGAATATAATTTATTTAATGAGATCAATATCAATAAAGCTGTTTAATTCCATTAATAGGCATTTTATTTATAACCCAATATCCCCAAATAAGCAATCTATATAAGAAAAGAATTTATTTAATGGGTAAATCTAATGATTATCAAATATTCTTTGATTGATTCGGTGTCGATTCTCTTGTCTATACCCGCTGATCTAAGTACTAACTGCTCAAGACTCACATGGTTGTCCGGCTCTTCGGTGAATCCAGAGTCTTCTTGAGTACAATGGACTGGATGTACGTTTCGACTTTAGGCTCAATCCTAATCTCTTTATTATACTTGTTGTGGTATTTCGTTACTAGCCCTTCCCAGGTCATTACGTATGGAATTATGTTCACTTTGCAATTGTAAATCAATGATAACTCATTTGCTATTAAATCGTATTTTCTAGTTTCTTCATTTTCAACTTGAGTTAATAGGTCAAGATTGATAATTCCAACCTCGATTAGAGTTATTTCATTTTTCTTTTTATCATGTAAGAAGATATCTGGTCTGTCATGTTGTAATTCCTGTATCTACTCGAATCTCGACATTTTCATTTGCTACAACTTCTTGAACGGAATTAGATTTCAATTTTCTTGTCTTCTTAATTCCGAATCTTCTACACAGTGATAAATATGTGCATCTTAATACTTCATTATGCCCTCTCATGTAATCATGACATAGCATACGTTCGCATTTAGTAGCAAGGTGATCTACTGTCTTTGGTACAACTTTGCAATGTGTGCATCTGACTTTTTCTAAAGAATAAACAATCTTCATTATTTCTATTTAAGCCAAAAAAATTTCAAAGAGTTAACCAGATTCTAAATGAAAATTGCAGGATTGCGCACAATAATATAAAGTACATGTTTAATCTCAAGAACATTTGAATGCTATTTCCTTTAGTTTGCTTGGTTTGGTGTTTTGCCGGGAAAGAGAAATAAGGGTTCCCAAAACAAAAATCTTAAAGCCAGTAAAAAAAATTGTATATATGTGCATGTATGTGAAATGAGCATTGTGTACGGTCGTGTGCTTACAGTAATAATTGAACATAGAAGTAGACTTTGGATTGGGCATTTTTACTTAAATTTAGACTGTTTATGAAGACTGTAACTCTGATATCAATTCTTTGAATACGAATCATATATTAATATTGATTAGATGATTGGTTTGAATAAAATTATAAATGTCTGGAAAACTGGTTTTGCAGTTATGTAGAACTTATAGCTAGAACATTACAGTATAAATCGATTACAAGATCAAATACAAAGCCGGAGAAATTCAAGATTTTATGTTTACTATGAAAATATTTTAAGAGTTTGCATACTTAAACAGAAAGGTATTCATTTTTAAAAATATTTGACCAGTTTCTTTAATCAGAATTGCGAAAGAATCATCTCTTAGGATTAAGTGATATTTGAGCTGTTAACGATCACTGCTGGGCAGAATCTGTCATAAGAAAGATGACTAGAACCCTTTCGTGGTTCCGAAGATAAATAATATACTAATGCGAGTATAAGTAACAACACCATCCTCACAAAAATAGAACCTCAAAAATGGAAGATGGGACCACCGCAGAACCCACATGCGGGAACAGCATGTCAAATAAGGACGTGCCCAGGCTTCAAAGAGTGGACTTGTTTTAAGCTTTAACAGGAGATTAAAACTTTATTCTGTAAGAGCACAGGTGCTTCCAGTTGAATAAATTTTGTTTTTTGGCGAGTAAAAGCAGTCTAGTAACCATTCGACAAGGAGATTCGCATCTTCAATATTAGAGTTTTTACTAAAACGATAGAAGAAAGATCAAAGCTATTAGGTTTTGCTGCATAGGGTTTGATTTCTATAATATGTCTCCAAGCAATTCCGATAATTTTAATTACAAGACATCTGTAGGTTGTTTTCTAATAATATTAAATGGCTATGGCCTCATAACACAAGTTGAATAGACTGCGCACCAGCTAAAAACTTGTCTTTAGTCTATAAAAACAAGATAAATAGAATTTCTAGTGTGATGAAGTCGCTGAAATCATTGTGAAATGCCGCATGGAAACAACAAATAAGTCAGAATCTTAGGAAGAAAGAGATCCGAAATTATATTGTATAGATTTGAAGAAGTTAAAACATTATACAAAGGAATTATAATTGGCAGTATTATCAAAGACGCTAATGCATATTGTACTCTTGATATTACTCAATAGAAAAAGTATTGAATAAATGAGTTATAGACAAAAGATCTTATCTTTGAGCCAAAATGGACACCGTATGTACGATTTTGTTGTCTGTGTAAAAAACCAATTTTTATTTTCCATTTAGTCCTTTCACTAAAATTATGTGCCAATCAAAAAAGTGAAAATTCATTTAATTTATCTTTCAAAGAATAACTTCAATAATAAATTACACCCAATTCAATCTTTATAATACCCAGAAATAATGATGCATGTCGTTTTCCATTGAAAAAACGAACTACTTACAATGATAAATGTAACATTTTGATTATATATATATATATCATCAAGAAGCTGTAGCAAATGAAAATGTCGAGATTCGAGTAGATACAAGAATTACAACATGATAGACCAGATATATATTCTTACATGATAAAAAGAAAAATGCAATAACTCTGATCGAGGTTGGAATCACCGATCTTGACCTATTAACTCAAGTTGAAAATGAAAAAACTAGAAAATACGATTTAATAGCAAATGAGTTATCATTGATTTACAAGTGCAAAGTGAACATAATTCCATACGTAATGACCTGAGAAGGGCTAGTAACGAAATATCACAACAAGTATAATAAAGAGATTAGGATTGAGCCTAAAGTCGAAACGTACATCCAGTCCATTGTACTCAAGAAGACTCTGGATTCACCGAAGAGCCGGACAACCATGTGAGTCTTGAGCAGTTAGTACTTAGATCAGCGGGCATAGACAAGAGAATCGACACCGAATCAATCAAAGAATATTTGATAATCATTAGATTTACCCATTAAATAAATTCTTTTCTTATATAGATTGCTTATTTGGGGATATTGACGCTGCATTTAGAAATGGCCTATGAGAAACTTGGATGAGTAGGCTTCAGGATTGTTCTAGAAGTTAAAGAACTGATGGATGGATATAGCTTAAAATTAATTAGATACAGGCTCAATCGTTAAATAAATCATTTTCTTTAGACTCGCTTGTAGAAAAGGTGTCTTTCATAACTCATTAATACTCTCATTATTTATGGATACTAAAGATGGTTGCAGGGGAATTACTTAATGTCAATTTTTTTCAACTAAAGAATCATTTGCATGAGATGATTGAATTTCGGCTTGAATCTGCAACTGTTGAATTTATACATCTAAAAAACATGTACAAATGAGTAAATTATTTTCGCAGTATTGTTATAATAATGAGAATCTTATTAAAAAACCGTTGCTAAAAACCCATCCACTTGGGATGGAAAAATCTAGGCTCAGACAAGATCTAAGAATATTTAACAGATTAGTCCTAATTCTGGCAAAGCATGCCGAGCAACCCAATCATATATGTCCTTCGATAAACCGAAGCAACTACGCGTTCTATGGTGTTATGACATAGGATTACTTAAACTGTGTCGGTCTTGTAATTTCCCTTCAGACTTCAACTAATTGAGAATGCTTATAAGATTTGTGTAAGGAAAATACACAAAGCAGATTACTCCATTGTATTTAGCATGGACACAAGTATTAAACATGTGTCTCGTATTTGCCAAACATGTCTTTTAAGCTATTGGAAGGAGCGTCCATCAACGTGGCGCAAGAAAATGTCTTTATCTGAGGAAAGTGTGATTTGCTGTCAAATGAAATTTAAAAAGTGTCTTCAGAAATAACTCAACGAATTAGTAATAGATATTTTATAAACATTTTCTTAAACTATAAGATGTATAAGAACTTGATAAGATAGAGTCACAAACCCATTCCATGTTGCAAATATTTAAGTATTATATCTCTACCTCCTAAATAGTGATTGCACACTTGCATTAAAGAAAACTGATATCCTTCGTATTTTCATTACATGTAAAAATCTTGAAGAAGTTAGGAAAGGGTTAACTAAACTGGCACTCGATTGAAAGACCGATTCCCTGCACTATAAAATATTGTTTAACAGGACAGCATGAAGATCGCATCCTTTTTAAAATTGTTCGAAGTCATTCAGGACTATAATTTTTTGGATCTAAACCTATCTTCAGGAATTAAATAGTGATATGGGATTTATCCAAAGCAGACGTAGTTAAAGAGGGGGGCTTTTTCTAGCTGAGTCATTTTTCCAAAGAAAATTGAGTTGAAATGAAGTTTTATACATACGTCATAATTAAGGCTCAGAATGCTACAAAGATATATCAGGTTGAATCAAGGTTGGAAGTCAGTACCAATTTCAAAATATAAATATCCACAATGATAGGATATATAATAGTAAATATCATTTGTTATCAATTTTTGAAATGACTTAGAACATTGAGTTAATATCTTCGATTACAAATGTCGTAGACGAACTCTGTGTTTAAAGAAGACATATTTATTAAAAGGAATTTCATATTTATATCTTAATACGCCAATCATATATTTATTAATTCAATAAAGGAGATATATCGAGTAACTCTAGTATATATTGGACAATTGTAAAGGAGACCATAAACTAATTGGTTAGTGATGAATTATCATTAACCCCATTACGACAATAAATTTTATAAAAAATAAATAAAATAGTAATCTAACCATATACATATCTATTTTAAAGACTTCAATAATTCATCCATATTACAAATTATGAACCCAATTTTCATAAAATGTTGCAACTTGAAGCACTAACTTATCCGGTCTAGCATATTTAGCTGATTTAATTACCAGAGACACAAACAATTTCATTCTCCCAAATACATTATGCTGCTATAACAGCATGATTTCTGGCAGAAATCGGCTTGGTGTTTCGATCCTATCAGCCGCAAAATCCATCACTTGAATATTATATTTTATTATTGCTCTATTATATGCCGAAAAACCCAACATGAAAATTATTAAATTACATTTAAAATTTTTGGGCAGAATCTGTCGTAAGACGGATGACTGTAACCTTTTCGTGGTTGCCCGGATAAGTAATACACTTATGTATGTGAAACCAATAACAGTTTATATCAGAACGTCACAGCCAGCCAGCCGACTCATAAAAAGAAAAACCCGAAAAAAGGGGAGGTGTGTGCGGCATGGATAAAAAAGGGGTTGCCCGAAGCTCGAATGAGTGGGCTTAAGATTTGTTCCAAGTGCCCAGGACCTCATTAGGAAATTTAAAATTTCCTCCTATAGAGGCACAGGCGCTTCTAGTTGTCTTTTTTTTTTACATTTAAAATTTATCATCTTTATTTGACAAAAAACGGAATTTATTTTCACTATATTTCTATAGTTAGTGAGTGATCGGTAAAAGCTTATTGTCAAACGGGTTGCTAAAAACTCCACCCACAAGGGATGGAGGAAACTTGGTCCAGGCAAGATCGGAAAAACACTCAACGGATTCCTCTAGATTCAGGACTAAGCCATATCATACCCTGGCGGGCTTCGATAATTAGAAGCAAAATATATGTTTTATACACAAAGTGGAAGGGCTTTGTGTCCATTCCATATATAAACACTTTCTTGAACCACCCGGCATTTTAAAACCAAGAGTTACACAGGACTCCTATGTGTCGTAAATATTACACCTCTACCTCCTAAGTAGTGGTTTCAGACTTGTTTTACAGACAACTGCAGCCTGCTGTCTTCCTTATTTTTCAAATTCATAAAAATTTTCACAAGGAGTTGAGTTAAGAAAGAGATTGCCAATCTCTTAATGGAAGCATCAATTTTCTGTACTATAAAGTGTTTATTATACCGCAAATCAGTATTAAGATGCTTTCCTTTCTTGCTCTAGTTTAAAGTCATCTCGGACCATAAAAACTACTGCCAATTTAAAGAAAATTCGGATGCCGTTCTGATCTAGAAGAGATGATCAAAAGAACCAGGCCAAAATCCCGTGTAAAGTTAAAAAATATATATAGATCATAAATAAAAGATGATGGTTTCTCCTTTTAAGAAATGAGATGTTGAAAATTGAAATTGATATATACGATTTTGGAGTTAATCTACAAGATAAAAATGAAAATATTTGAGAATAAAATTTAATAACAAAGCTTTTCATCTACCGCAAATAGTAAATAAAACCAATTCAGCTTGAAATGACAGAAATAGATAAAAAGCTGAATCATAATTCTTGAGAACTCAAATTATATACCTTTTAAGTACAAAAACTTTGATTTGAATCTCACAAATTACCTGAGGAATTTCATCTAGAAATGGATATGATACGAATTGTCTAGAATAGGGGTGTAATAAAAAGAGAAACAATGAAGAGAGCCAATATTTAAACTAATACACGGACTGCAGAAAAATTCCTGGCCTCAAAGAATTCAAAGCACTGCGTATTCTTGTGATGGGGTTTTATTCAAATTATGTTGATTGGCTTTAAACTATATGCCAGTGCCCACTGCTGGATTAATATTACTTGATTCGATCTGAGAGCGATTATCGTTTGAATTCTGCTTCTGAATAAGGCTTTCTAATAGCTCATTAATCTCTTTCAATACTTCTTGATTATAGACTGATATAAATAAATCAAAATCATGTTTATCAGATTGAGTAGAAGCACATAAATATTCGAAGAAATTAATTATATGAAAGTAGTCGCTTTTTAAGCACTTTAAACGGTTAATATCATACTTATGGATAGATTTGTCAAGTTTTAAGGCAGCTATTAGTTCCTGAAACTTCATGTTCATGGTTGAGGGACCAAATATAAGAGTGTCATCAAGCAAGAGTTGCTTGTTGTGATGCTGTTTAGAGGGAGAACGTGAGTTATTGAAATTATCAAGCTTAAATACAAAAATTTCATCGGCCTTTAATTTTGAAATGATATTTGCCAATATCGTTTTTTTTCCAGATATCGAGGTGTCCATGAGAGTGTTATGTATGGCAGAAAACTTAAAATGAGAAAAAATCAGAGCTATGGAAGCAGTTTCAAGTTCAGTGCCAAAATCATCTAAATGATCATTTTTTTGTTCAATGAATTTAGAATTAATTAAATTCAGAGTAAAGGTTATGATTTTTAGGATATTTCGAGTTCTGAAAATTGGAATTGCAATTTCCTCGTCAAAATCAGGAGCAATCTTATCCAAGCCTGCATTTATTCTTTCTATTAAACTTAACATTATTGTTATATCCTTTAGAAAAAGATGAAATGCAGAACCATCTTGAATATCTTTCCCTGGGACATGGTTAACGATAATCAACAGATTGGAAGAATTTAATTCTTCTAGGATCACATTTGAATAAGAAGCAAAAGTTGAATTCAAATTTCGAATTTCATTTATAGCATCAAAGTATTTTAATACATCATTGACTTGATGGCACAAAAAACCGACAAAGTCTGCCAAAGAACAGGATTTTATATTGTTCAAATTGGCATAGATAGAGCATAGAAACACGTAGAATTTCAGCCGATTCTCGAAAACGGGATCCTTTATAAGTGAACTTGCAGAAAATTTAAAATAGCGCAAATAGTCGTTGTAATAATCTTTGTCATGCCACTTTGAAATTCCCATCGTACTCGAGAGAAAGACATATAAATATTGCTCTCTATCACAACACGAGACATTATCATGTTTGGAAATTATAAAATTAATAATCCGAATTGCTTCTTCGGCAAATGGATAGATATGTATAAGCATTGGACATTCCATTTGAATCTTATAATTTGATAGGTTGATAGAACTCATAAACTCTAATTTCCTATAACGAGGAAATATTTGATAGTTATTCATATATAGGATTATTCGATGATTATTCCGATTAAAGTGATAAAGATTTTCAGAAATCTGATGGTTAGAGTTTTGTGCACATAGACAAAACTTGCCGAAGATCCAAATGCTGAGTACGATCACAAAATATTTAGATTGCATAGGATTGGGGTTAAGTTTGTTTAAATGCTAAAAAAAATTTGATGCAAAATTTTTAATCAAAATTCCGATCAGAATTTATCATCGAAGAAGAATGTGATGTTCCTGAGAAAAACATTCGATGTCAAGTTTCTTAAGATATTAAAAGGTACTATTAATTGGATGATGTTGCCGATCCATCAGATTTATGTGGTTTCTAATTAAAGGATTGAATTTTCGACCTAAACTAAAAAAAAATCTGTTCTTCCTGACTATTTATTTGACTGATATTTAGTTCACATTTTTAAATTAAAAATCAAATTAAACTACCTTGATCATAAATAAAAATCACAGCAACATATTTAGAACAATACATCAAAATAAATTGGAGTCATTGATTTTTACCATTAAAGTAATAAAGGAATTCAATATTGAATATGTAATAGTTATAAATTTAAGTTTATTTATCTGGAACCAAGGCCACAGTGATATGGTAGATGTATTAGAGCTGTAGTCAACGAGGAGTGGTTTCAGTAAATAAAAGTCTCACACTATTTTTAAAGAACGGAATGAGTTATACCTTCATATGAGAATCTTTTGAAGATTCTTTCTTCTTAGGCACAAAAAAAATAAAATTTCTTTATAGATATATGTATATAAAGGAATATCTAAAAGAAGTATATATGGTTGATGTACCCTATATTACTGGTTCTAGCCAAGAAAGCATTACAAATTGATTTATCAAACCACTCCCTGATCTAAAAAAAAAACAAATCTAAATCCTTTCAAAACCTTAGTCACTTTGAACAATCCTTTAGCTCATTAGCTTTCTCACTTATTATTTACATGCAGCCTCCCCTTATTTGTATGTTTAAAATATATGGAAGACTGTAGTTATTTGTAGAACAAGTCTTCTGTTGGGAGGTATTGGTGTAACGCTCGAGTATTTACGACACATAGTTGTCCTAAGAGCGTTTGATTTTCATATGATGAGTGCTTGTATATGGAATGTAATGAGAACAAATATTTTTCAATTTTGGTATAAAACATTTGTCAGGCTCTTGTTATTTAAATCCTCCCGAGTATGATATAGGTTTGGCCCAGAATTTAGACTTATCTGTCTCGTGTTTTGATCTTGGTATACCTAGACGCAAGTTTGTCTTTCCGGATGGAATTTATAGCGATCCACATGATAATATGGGTTTCATCGACTACTTATTAGCTATGGAGATATTATAGTGAAAATAAATTATCTTTCTTTTGAAAAGAAAGATTAAAAATTCCAACAAAAAGTTTTTCGATAATCTGAGAATCCCGAATTATCAAGAATTCTTGCCTAGAGGAATCATTTAAACTCGAAGAGCACAATGTGTTCAAATTGTTTAAGCTGGGCAGAATCTGTCGTAAGATGGATGACTGTAACCCTTTTGTGGTTGCCCGGATAAGTAATACACTTATGTATTTGAAAATAATAACAGTTTATATCAGAACGCCACACCCAACCGACTCATAAAAATAAAAACCCCAAAAAAAGGGGAGGTGAGGCGGATGGTATACAAGCGAGAACGGCATGGATAAAAAAGGGCTTGCTCGAAAGAGTGGGCTTAGGATTTGTTCCAAGTGCCCAGGATCTCAGTAGGAGGTTTAAAATTTCCTCCTATAGAGGCACAGACGCTTCTAGTTGAATAAATTTCGTTTTTTTTTTGTAAATTCTTTAAATTTTTTTCAGCCTCATGCGCATGAAGAGAATTACGAACAACATGACACTTTTATGTTTCTGCAAAGCTGCCATAATCCCTATATTATTTAAGGATAATGAAAAACAGGAATATCCCCTTGCACACATAATAGAAATTCCCATATTTAAATCCCATTTTTGTTTGGGAAGATATAATGGCCTAAACTGGGAATTAAGTTTGAAAGAGCCAAAGGAATTGGATTTGAAATCGATTTCACGAGCCGAATTCGAAATATGTTATAATATTTGCTTCAATCATAATCCACAGTTTTACGATTCAGTAGAATTTGATAAACTTGCTAGAAATCTAGACAGTCTTTTTTTATCTGATTATGACGACACCATTCTTGGAAAAAAGATATTGAAGACTTTATCGAATTGTATTTTTGATAACAATGATGAATTGTTAATGGATTTATTTATGTATAAATTCAATAAATGTGAACGTGAAATGGAGCTTGCTAAGCGACTTATCGCTGAAATATTCATCGATATAATTAATGGTTCTGGGTGCTGCCTGAGAAAGGATGATGATTTTAAAAAATTGATTATTGATATAGGACCTGGTATGGTTGATAAATTGGATATCATCAACAACTTGTGTGTGTGTACAAAATGGAATATTAGCAGTGAACTTTTTAATATTCCTGGTAAGTCTAGAAAGATCAGGAAATTATTGTTTTTCCTGGTTTTTTTCAACGTTGAAAAATTACAGATAAGCTGTGATTGGAAATTAAATGCAGAGGACTTCAAGACACTCTACCAGGATATAGTAATGATTCAAGAATTTGAGTTAAGAATGAGGCAGAATGATATCATAGAACGATTTCCAATAGTGCGATTAAGTAGTTTTTCATTTACTGGATTTGATATTGACTCGAATGATTTCAACCAATTAATTAATATAGCCATTACTATTGAGAATGGGATCAAAGGATTAGAAGTTAGGCTTGCTCAAGGTACAGAAGTAAATTTGGAATCTTTATTTATCAATTGTAAAGAATTAACCGTTCTTACAATTAAAAACATAATAATACCCGAGGAAATGCTGATAAGAATTTTAAAAAAATTGGGTTTTCTCGAAAAGTTACGATTTGACTGCTATGCTTTTACCGTAACGACTGCTAAAGAATTTAAAAATTTAAGATACTTAGAAAAATTAGAAATCAACACAGATTTGGTATACGATCAAAATAAGCCGCCTTCAATAAATCATTGGTCTAGACATCTATCTGGAAACGTGGTTTCTGCTTTGTTGAAGTCAATTCCTAGAATTCAAACTCTGAAGCTTGAAGTTCGAAGGCTTAATTGTGCGCTTGCCGTAGAATTTAAACGACTCAAGTACCTTAGAACATTTAGATTGGGTGGGGTATTTCAAGATGTTAATTTTCTGCGTGTTTTTTTTGACAAAGTGAAAAATGTCAGAGATTTGGAAATTTCTTTGGAAAAATTGAACACATTCCGCGAGTCTTTTCCGAATTTTATAGACAAAATTTTTGCCGATCGTTTTTTCAGTAATATTAGAAAATTGAAAGTTTCTGGAAGTATGAGAGCTGAAAAAGTCTTTATTCCTTTGATGAATAAGCTAAATACTATAATTGAATTTCAGGGTAGTGTCAGTTCAAAGAATTCCAGAGATTCAATATATGTTGAGGATAAATTTCCTCGCTTGCGTTTTATGACAAAGTTTGTCTTACATTATCCCCTTTCCCAAGCGCTCAGTTTAGTTAGTCTTGCAATAAAAATGCCGGAAGTTAAAGTTCTGTCTGTAAGATGTTATGATAATTTGAATAATATTTTTTTTGCTTTATCAGCCTTCAAAAAATTGAAGATTCTAACTTTAGATAACTTTAAAAAGACAGAGAATCCGGCGGAATTTGAATCCGATCTGCAATTTCTTCGATTTGACGAAATAATTACATTGGTTACGTTAAATCTTCATTGCTTCGAATTAAACCCCGTTGAATTAAAGATTTTTGATTATCTTCCAAATGTCCAAACAATGAAGATTGTCAAAAGTGCCAATGTTCTCTCAAGAGCCAAGAAAACACAGAATTCCGAATTTTTAGCCGAATTTTTGCCTAGAATGAACAAATTATCCGTATTTTCCGTTTCGGTCGATGAGAATCTTCCCGAACTGGTCGCTATAATCCTCAGGATAGATACAAAGATCAGATTTTGGAGTTTAATTGGTGGAAGACAGTCTGAAAAATTCATTGCAATTCTATTAAATTCGAATCCATATTTGCAAACATTGGATGTTCGTGATGATGTTGTACAACCCTTCGAATAACTTTTCCGAATTAAGTATTTGTTTTAAGGATCAAAGAAGTTTTATTAGAGCCATTGTTTGAGAGAGCACAATCATTGAAAACAATTATTAGCAGTGATGGGATTTCCCCTTATAAAGTTCTTTGCTCAAGATAACAAATGGTTAAACAAGGACATCATTTAATCTTTTATTATTTCTCATAGTTGATTAAATTGATCTTTATTTTCTTAAAATGGTGTTTTTAAATGATTAGGTTGAAGAAGACAATAAGACACATCTCTCTATTATTGACAAATACTTAAAACTGAAGTACAATACAGATGGCGAGATTGCCAAAGAATCTCTTTATGAATCACAAATTCAATTCCCAATGACTATCATTAAAAGCAAACAACTCCACGAAAGATTGTTTACGGTCTGTGATCATGAACTTTTCTCCATTAAAGATGCTTCAGTATGGCTTATCAAAGGAAATATGAAGCCAAGAAATGAAGGAGCTTATTGCTTCCTCCAGGATAGAAATATATTCTTTGGAGAAAAAACCAAATGCCCACATTGCAAAGCTGCGCCAAAGACAGTAGATCATCCTGCCACTAAATGCGATCGTATGCTAGGCCATTATTACATGAAAAGTCATAATGAAGTATTAAGATGCATACATTTATCACTGTGTAGGAAATTCGGAATTAAGAAGACAAGAAAATTGAAATCTCATTCCGTTCAAGAAGTTGTAGTAAATGAAAATGTCGAGATTCGAGTAGATACAGGAATTAAGACAGACCAGATATATCTTCTAACATGATAAAAATAAAAATGAAATAACTCTGATCGAGGTTGGAATTACCAATCTTGACCTATTAACTCAAGTTGAAAATGAAAAAACTAGAAAATATGATTTAATAGAAATGAGTTATATATCATCATTGATTTACAAGTGCAAAGTGAACATAATCCCATACGTAATGACCTGGGAAGGGCTGGTAACGAAATACCACAACAAGTATAGTAAAGAGATTGAAATTGAGCCTACAGTCGAACCATACATTCAGTCTATTGTACTCAAGAAGACTCTGGAGTCTATTTCATTTGAAAGACGACGAAGTATTGAAGAGGCGGACAACCATGTGAGTCTTGAGCAGTTAGTGCACAGATCATCGGGTGTAGGGAAGAGACTTGACACAGAATTAATCAAAGAGTAACTGATAATTATTGGATTACCCATTGAATAAATTCTTTTAAAAAACTTCTAAAATTGTAAAAAATTTTCTAACAATGAAAATTATTCACTTTTCAACCCGCAATGAAAAGAGAAATGATCAGAAAATCAAAAAAATGGGTTAAGATCTTGACAAATCACGGATTTCGAGCCCCTTATCAAATTCTAGTGGACAATACCTTCCTGAAATTAGCTAGCAAACTAAAAATCGAATATTTGGCCTTTAAGAGCCTTTTTAGATGTGAGCCGAAAATTTTCATGACTTCATGTACTTATGAAATCCATAAAAAGCACAAGATAGATCAAGACAAAAACACATCATATAGAGACTTTAGTGGTCAATGTCAGATTATAAAATGCAGTCACGATCCCAAAGACGGTGTTTGCACGTATTCTTTTATAAAAGAGAAGAATCCTCATCATTATATTTTGGCAACCAATAATACACTTGAAATAAAGAAATTTCAACAAAGCAAATTCATACCACTTTTAAGAATTTCCAGCAACATTCCTTTTATTGATTGTTGTCAATTAGACTCCGAATCAAAAGCTTTTATTGGTGAGGCAGCTAGTAAAAAGGAATTAAGGCATCTTAAAAAACTTTTTGAATAGCCAGTGTTTTTTACTTTTGTGAAATGAACAAAACCATTCAACCCTAACGCACAGGAAATTTTTGGGTTGTTAGATTCTACAATTTAATATATTTTGTTGATCTTTCTTGAATAAAAATTTAGATATTTATTATTGGTTAATTATTTCAATTCGTATTTTATTCTAAGATGAGTCGATAGCATCATAATTTTCGGTGTAATTTGCCTTATAACTTGTTAGCTAGATAGAGAATCAATAAATTTATTTGAAGTCTTCCAATATCCATAATCTAGATGTTTTTTTTTCAGTGTTGTTTATAATCTTCTACTTTAGTTCAATGAATTGGATATTTTATTTCTATTTAGGTTTAAATTTTGCTCTTCTAGATGATGTTCCTGATGCTATTGTCTAAATAACTGGATTTAGAGTTAGCCATTATATAAAGTTTAGTTCCTTAGCTATTAAATCGATCTTATTTTTAATGTTTTCTTGGATTGATTAATTTAAATTCTTAGTCTTTATTTAGATCAAATATGTTTGTTGATTTTGACAAGTTGTGCATTGAACTCTTGAGAATCAGAAGACATCGTTTATTGTTGCATGCTTTTATCTAGGATTATAAATACGATTGGATCTTAATCAATCTTCATATTTTATTCCCAGCTTACATAGTTTTACACTTTACATTGAAAAAAAAAACGAAATTTATTCAACTAGAAGCGCCTGTGCCTCTATGGGAGGAAAATTTAAACCTCCTAATGAGGTCCTGGGCATTTGGAACAAATCCTAAGCCCACTCTTTCGAGCTTCGGGCAAGCCCTTTTTATCCATGCCGCACACGTCACCACCTCCCCTTTTTTCGGTGTTTTCTTTTTATGAGTCTGCTGTGACGTGACGTTCTGATATAAACTGTTATTAGTTTCACACACATAAGTGTGCTACTTATCCGGGCAGCCACGAAAAGGTTACAGTCATCCGTCTCACGACAGATTCTGCCCAGTAATTTTTTCTTTATAAGCCTAAAAATCCAATTAAAATGATCAAAATCAACAGCTTTCTTCTCCATTAAATTTCTAAATTATTTCAAACGGATAAAAGGATTACTCTTGTTCTTTAAATTTATCTTTACATTTAGAATTTTACCATGTAAAATCATTTTAATTTGAAGCCCATGGAGAAATCTTGTGGAAATCGAGAATTCGAGGAATATTTAGAAAAGAAAGTTGTGATCTTATTAAAGGATGATAGATATTTATATGGGGTACTGAAATCATACGACCAGTACAATAGTGTTGCGTTGAACTTTACCGTGGAGAGAATTTTTTTCTTAAACAGGTATGCTGAAAATAGATTGGGATTGATTTCTTTAAGAGGCGAAAATATTGTTTTAATGGGCTTATGTGCCTCCGATTTTAGTAGAATGAGAAAGATAAATTATGAAATTTTATCAAAGGAAATCAAAAATTTTCGACTAAATTTTAAATGATGGTTAATTCATATTTGTACTGAAATGTTTTTATCAGGTAATAAATTTCTGTTAAAATCTAAATGTTTTCATTCTAAATGGAGTCGAAAATGAAACAGAATTCATTCAAACTATATATTTACCGGAATAGTAATAATAGTAGCATTCTTTCTCAAATTAGATTATATAAATCCTGCAAGCAATAATATTTAACAAATATCAATAGCTCGTAAAATTGGGAATATTAAACAATCAGTGATGTGGAATATAAAACCTCGAAATATCAATAAATCACTTTACTCAATTAATTAGAATGTCAGCAATGCTATAACATTCTCTAAATTAAAAAGTCTTAAAGGCCTATAAAAGGATTCAATGTCGAATTTTGAGATTTGTTCTATCAATATATTAGTTTAAGAAATGGCATCTAGTTTATAATCTATTTCATTAATGCAATAATGCTCATTCAGGTCTTTTCACAATCTATTGCTTCCAGTATGAATTTACTCTTGCAATTTTAAATGAAAATTATTGGAGTGAATTTGATTATATGAATGTTTTACCAAGAACATTTTCTTGGTTTACAATTATTAATTTTCGTAAAATTGAAATCCGCATCCATTTTTACTTCTATTTTGTGTCTTTTCCCTTCGATGTTTTATTCGAATTGAATTTAAATTTCTCAATAATGATATTAGATTTATCTAATTATCAAGAATTTGCAAAAAAAAATCAACTTCCTGAAAATTGTATCGAATAAATTCAATATCATACCTTTATTTACTATTTATTAATAACCGTATTGTTCCATCTTTGTCTTTCAAGCTAATAATTCTATCAAATTCAATTACAAATTTAAATTTTCCTGGAAATATATTTTATTCTAATCTTTCGATTACAATAGCGCATCAATATGTTGAGCTAGATCACCATATCCACTCAATTTTTAAGATTGGATTAATTCAATATCAATGACTATTCCAACCAA
The DNA here is from genome assembly GCA_037043625.1 of Drosophila melanocephala. Lineage (NCBI taxonomy): Eukaryota > Metazoa > Arthropoda > Insecta > Diptera > Drosophilidae > Drosophila > Drosophila melanocephala. The sequence goes on along the minus strand of JBAMBD010000507.1, from coordinate 27,408 downwards.
TTCTAATATAGAAAGGAACAACTGAAAATTCATCCTCTAGTGTTGATGGGTTTCATAGAAAGTTTAAATGATTAGTGCAGAGATGTAAGATGCTTTCTTGAATAATTATAGTCCAAACTCTTTGAAAATATCATCAAATACCAGTTAATATTCAAGTTCTTTGAAATGATTATAAAATGCCAGTTAATGTGGCTATGGCTGAATAGTCAATCTCTTATATTAGGACATACACTATTATTCAATTTCCTCTTTGAAATCTTCATGGGTAGTAGATTTTATTATAAATTATTACATTTATTTAACAGTGCTTCACCATTTTCTATGAAATATTTCCAAGTCCTGAAAAGATTTTAAAGATTTCCCTTTCATTGTTGAAATTTTTGTGTACCAGTTTATATTTTTGATTTTCACTTCTTAAAATACCTGAATTTTTCAACGGGATTTTTTCCTTTTGTAATTTTAAATGAAATAATTAAAGAATTCAGACAAACTGAATTTTGGTTTTCCCAAAATATGCAATGTGATGGGCTTCCATTGAAATCGAATTGGAAGCTTTTATATCGCTTGATAATTATAGAACCGTCTATCAGAACACAAGTTTCGTCTACAAAATTTAAAATTTTATATTCAAATTCCATGCTTTCTTTTTTTTTATTTGTAATTTCTATCTTAATAAAATCATTGGTTACTGGATAAATGACTCTAAATAATTGGTTTGATTTTATTTTGTTGACACTCAAGATTTTTTTTTTAATTTTACAGCTAAATAGATCTAATCTGAAAACTCCATCACCCTTAGTCATGAACTCAATATAAATGACACCCCGTGTTACTTTGATCTCTTTTGATAGTATGTTTTTTGAAATTAATGAAGTAGAATTTTTAGCCTCATCAAAAAATTGCTCATAGTATTCCCTTAATTTTAATGATTCAATAAAATAGTTTGGAAATATGACTTGTTCTGTTCTTTTATATAATATTTTCAGCTTTGAAATATCATCTTGCTGATGTATTGTTGTGGAGTTGGAATTAGAAACACTATCTTTTAAGTATCTCAGAGTTTGATCACCTTTTATGTTGTAAGTAGGAACCGAAAGAGACAGATTTGATTTATTTTCAACCCCAGGACTCATATTACCATGGTCGTACTTCTCATTCTTGCACTGTTTCAGATCATCTGATTTTACCTTACTATGTGATTTTTCATTTTCCAGACATTTAATTTTGCTATAATGTTTTGATTCAATTTGTTCAGTCACACCAAAATTAGAACTTGAACTATTTGTGAATATTAACTCATCATCTTGCTTTTCTAGCAGTGCCAAACCGTTGAATGCTGAATTACTTATTTTAGGCATTTTCGGGGAACTTAGATTAAAGTTGTAGTTAATTTTATTATTGTTTTCACATAGAGTTTCAGAAGGAAATATTTCATCTATTTCATCAGTTTCTATCAAATTTTCTAGCTGATAAATCAAAACAGATTTTTCATCATCGTATGAATCAATTATGAAATCACCGGAATAACTATAAATGACATTTTCAACACTTCTAAAGCTATTTGTTACAATCCTTTTGATATTCTTGGTTTGATATGTGTAATTGGATAATTCTAGATTTTCATTGATTAGCCGAATTCTAAACGCATCATCCTTCAGGTAATTGAATAATGACTCCGGTTTCATATTCAGCTTAATTTCATAAGTGTTAAACTCATTTGATCTCTCCAACCATGTATTTTTAAAGTTGTTTTCGAATACAACTTCAGTATTTAAATCTACTTCACGCACACAATTATCTGAAGGCTTTTTGCTATTTAAATTATTATCCAATATTAATTTATGAAATTTCAATATTTTCTGCTCGGTTATTATATGATTGATCCTGAATCTGAATAATTATAAATATCAATGCTTTTACTTTCTCTTCTAAGAACCAAAAATTCACATTTATTGGGATCATTTCTATACAAAACAACCCAAAATTTATATCTTACCAAGACATACTCAATGGAATTTCCATGTATTTCTATCATGAAATATTTTACATGGTCTTTTTCCTCTACTAACTTTATATTCGATAATTCAGGATCTAAATGTGAGATAAGTACAATATCGTCAATCTCGAGCTTAATATTATGAGGAAGATCATAGCCATATATATTATCATTTCCATTCAACACTAAACTGGATTTCTTAGCCAAGATTTGATCTATTTTATCTATTACTTTAAAATTATGACCTAGCAAATTCAAAATTTTACTAGCATTTTCAATACAAATTTCAGGATTGTTAAAATCGCTGGCTTTTGGATAGAAATTGACATATTTTGATGTTCCAGTATAGGGTTGCACGAATTCATACCAATTGGGAAATACTAGCATAGTTTTGATAATCGTTAGGGTTGTCGACTTGAATAGATTACTAAGACTTTTCTTAAAATATTTTTTTGATTCCTTTCTTGTTATAGATGAGTCAACACTGACAACAATTATTGGATCATTGATTAATGTCAACTCATATCTCATACAGTTGTTCTCCGCAGGCATTCGCATTATGAATTCTCCTTCGACCGAATTGATCTGTATTGTTGCATTTATTTTGATATTTTTAGGCAGCTCTGCTTCGATTTTGATTTGAATCGCGCCTGGATAAGATATCTCTCCATAGAATGTGCAATATTCAAAATATTCATAGAATTCATCCGAATTAATGGCACATGAAAACTGTTCAGTATAAGGTTTTGAATTCTTAAAAACGTTATAGTTGTCTTCATTTGCAATAGCCTCCTTTAAATTTAAAATGCTTTCAAAATTTATGAGCTGGTTCTTATACTTTTCATGGGTTTTAGAATCTTCTGAATTTACTTTCTCATCTTTTGTAGCAAATAGCCTGTTATAAATCGATTTCAAAGTTTTGGCTCTTTTTTTAGTCAATATTTTGTATTCTTCTTTTGTAATTAATTTCACAAACTTCAAATAAGGTGCCGAGTTTCCGAAATCTAATAATATAATTTTAATATTCTTAACAAATATTGTAGAAATTGAGGAATTAATATTTTTCAAAATATTTTCTCTGATTTTATTTTCAAAATAATAGTTTTTAATCATGTCAAAATAAATCCGTTGAAATAAAACGTTAAACCATGACAAATTATTTGATGGAATAAGACTTTTGCGGATTTCGTCCTTTAAATATTCCGACATATCAAAATCCTGATTTATAGGAATTGGTGTAAATCTTTTACTTCCGTTAAATATTTCGATTATTTTAATTACAGAATAATGAATTATAGGAAATAATAATATTCCTAGAAGAAAGCACAGCCCTTGAGAATACATGCCAGTGATTTGGAAAACATTTTAAAACAAAATTCTGAAACAGAATACTCCAATCAAATATTAATAAATTATTAGGAAATTAATTGTAAATCAAAAAATTAAATTATCCAACAGCCGCTTCGTAGCTATTCATCTCTTGAATCGAATTTTTTAATAGATAATTAAATGTCTCTTTGATACTAAAGTCGAGTTGTGATTGTTATTATTCATTGCACTCATTAAAATCCTTTGATAATAAGTGCTAAATTGGATGACAGACCGGTATGACAACTTTAGTGAGATCCTTTGGGCTACCGTTTTCTGGACCATATTTTTCTTCTCGTCTACACATGTCATCGAGTAATATCGATTCGATTCAAGTTAGGCTACCATTAAATCTCAATTTCTCTACTATACCTCTTGTAGTATTTTAATGATGATGGTACTATTTTATATTATTAAATACTATGTTTGCCTTATTGTTTAATATGCGTTCTGGCCTGTCATTCTATAGGAATGACGTATATCATTGGATCGTATGATTCAATAATATAGTTTAATTTCACTCAACAGATATAGATAAATGATAATTGGTTGCAAATGAAATGTGTTTTTAGAGTTAAATATTCTGCTATGTTAATAAACCGAACCTTGTTCTACCAATTTGATTTGAAGATATCCAATCTCTTGTCTCATCTGAGAAATATTAATCTGCCTTACGCTATATAAATTTTTCGGGTTTCTCATTTGTCTTTTGAAAGGTGCAGTTACATCTAAAGCAAATATTGAGAACCAGTATGTATTTATTAAATAAATTTTGTTTAAGAGAATTTATCCAAAAATGATTCGTTTTCACTATATTGCTATACCTAATAAGAGATCAGTGAAATTTTTATTCTAAAATTCGGGTTTTTTTTTAAATGCAATCACTCTTGATTGAGAAATTTGGCTTAGGTAGTATCAGTAAAACACTCAACAAATCATTGTAAATCAGGAAAAAGCCCAATAATACCTTAGCGGGTTTCATAACTAGGATCACAACTTGTGTTTGATACAAAAGAAAATGCCTTCATGTCCACTAACTACAAACTCAAACATTCGAAAACCATAGGACAACTATATGTCTCAAATAATCGGGAATAGAGACTAAATATCTATTTTCTAACTAATGACTGCAAACTTATCATAGACATAAATTTTTTATGGAGTTAAGAAAGCGATGAAAAGATCAAATTTCTGCATTCTCTAGAAAGTTCAAATTATACTTAAGTCCATACGAGATTGATTTCTCGAATTTCTATAGATTAGTGACATTTCATGTATAAGATATTAATCTTCCATAATTGAACCAATACAGTAAATTTGAATCTTCCCTAAGTAATGCCATGATTCTTTTTTTCTCAGAATCTTTTGTCCATTTATATATTAAAGTTTCAAATTCTAGATTCATAAGTATTCTACAAAGGATTTTGCTAAATCCAAGAAGATGTCTTTCCTCATTATCTTCAATTACTCTCTTTCATATATTTTCTTCTATCTACCCTACTACTTACACAGTTAGTAGGATACCACATTTGAGGCATACATTAAAGTTTTCTTTTGCTTTTTCTTATCACTTAAAATTTTCAATAATTTGATCGTTGCCTCCAAATTAGGAAATATTAATTTATCATATGTTTTCTACATTGGTTTTTATCGAGTCAACCCTTATATAACTCCCATGGAACCCTATAGTCCCTAGAGAAGAGCACAAGAAGGAAGGGCTTACAAAATACAAACAAAGATCCTACCTGAACTTGATTAATGATAAATTAAAAACCTAAAATAAAAATTTTAGTCACATCGATTTTAATCCATCTCATTAAGACCACCTTTGTATCGTCCTTACTAACAGGTGTTGTATCAGTCCAGTATCGTCACAGAGTTGTTAAGAAATCCAAACTCTTTTGGTATTAAAGTCATCCTTTTTATACCAATCATTAAAAATTTTCAAGGTTTTCAATCCATGAAAATATAACTCTTTTCTTGATGAAGATAAGATTGTTGATAGCCAGTTGTATGGACTTCGATGATTGGATTAAAATTGGTAAAGAAGATTCTAACCGCACAAAGAATTGTATCAAAAAACAGCCGTATATTGCTACAAAGCGTCATCTTCACTGGGAGAATTATGTAGAAACCTTGTATTTCTAATGAAGGTAGAAGAAAGTTCAAAACAAACAAATATTCTGTTTTCTTCAAGGAATCACCCCTTGATCCACCGAATACTCCTTTTATAAATACTTATAAGGTTCTGCCTCACTTTTTGCCAAATATTTTTACCGCACTCAACAATTTAATCGAAAGCATTTTTTAATCTGCTTGGAATTAAGATGAAATTGAGAAGATATTGAAACCCTTGATTCCAGAATTAGATGGCTAGTGTTCAGAATTCGAAATTTCATTCTTTGTAACTGAAAAAAAATTGGCAAAAGAATATAAAAATGTGATTTCGAAAATTTGCCTTTTATCAAGGATTTATTATTCGAACTTAGAAATCAATTTCATAACTAAACATTCATAAAATAATCTCTGAAAGCCAATTGAGAGATCTTTTATATCACAAGATGTCAGCTTCTTCATCATTTATGTTGAATCTTCGTTTATTCTTTCAGAGAGATTTTTCATTTAGAAAATCCTATCTTACTGGCCTAGAGAAAGCTAAAAATTGACAAAGTGACATCTCTAGTCTTATCTAAGGTGGTGGGTGTTTTAAAGTAATGTATTTTGATTTTCATTCAAATGATATGAGCGAAACATATGATACGAAAAAGCTTCTAATCAAACTAACAAATCTAAATTCCGTTTTAAATGGTGTAAGTAGAGATCAAACAATGGCGAATATTCATACCATTTGATTTTTTTTTTCATATGATCCGCTTTATTATCATCTATTCAAATTTAATTTTGATCAAGTTATATGTGAAGCAAAGGAGGAAGATCATAATTTTGACATTCAAGCTTTTTTGTCCATCTTCGAATCAATTTCACCCCTGCCTGGTCTGTATTTGAGTTTATAGTTGATAACAAAAAGGATAAAAAAACGAAATTTATTCAACCAGAAGCGCCTGCGCCTCTGTAGGAGGAAGTTTTAAACCTCATACTGAGGTCATGGGCACTTTGAACAAATCCTAAGTCCTTTTTTGGGATTTTTCTTTTTATGAGTCTGCTGTGACGTGACGTTCTGATATAAACTGTTATTAGTTTCACACACATATGTGTGTTAATTATCTGAGAAACCACGCAAAGGTTATAGTCATCTGTCTCACGACAGATTCTGCCCAGTTAAAAAAGATAAAAATTTAGTGTCATACTTCGAGTCAGTAAGAGAATCAATGAGAAAAATTACTAAAAAACCACAAAATTTTTAAATTGATATAAAAGATATTACATCCAGCAATTCTAACTTTAAATCTAATGAATGTAAGCTTAAATTTGAACAAAAAATTCTGTAATCTTGGAATAAATATCAAATGTTTAACAATGACAAAAAAGGAAAATACTATTTGAAAAAGCAAAATAATCCTATAATTACAGCAAAGCCAACCACCCTTGTTATTGTGAGGATATTTAGGGTAGTTTTTAATGAAATTTCCAATATTTTAGTTTTCAGTAATAAATTGTATATTCTTTCAGCTCTGAACAGAGAAAATACACAAACTTGGTATTTTGCTAAGTCTAAATATAGTAAAAAGATAGAAATTGGGCTAAAGGTCGAAGCATACATTCAGTCTATTGTACTCAAGAAGACTATGGAGTCTATTTCATTTGAAAGACGACGAAGTATCAAAGAGGCGGACAACCATGTGAGTCTTGAGCAGTTAGTGCTTAGATAAGAGAATCGGCACGGAATCAATCAAATAATAATTGATAATCTTTAGATTACCCATTAAATAAATTCATTATTTATCAAAATTTTATAATTTCTGCATTAAGAAATTGATAAAGTTGAATATCGTTGCTTAATGCACCATTTGTCAAAGAAAACAATACGTTAATTATAAGGATAATCTTTCTACCATTAATGATCTAAAATATAATCATTTAGTTCAATCTTCAGAATATAACCGTAAAGAATTAAAAAGCCGAAGAGCTAATAAGGAAATACTGAAACCATAGAAACTTTGAACCCGTCTAAAATTGAAGATCAATTTTTAAAGCAGATAAAAAGTTTCCAAGATCAATTTAGAGAGATTTAAATATTATTTTATATTTGAAAATGCAATTAACTACTCCCTTGGCTCAATTCAAAATATTAATATATATAATGTATAAAATTTTACATAGATTTTATCAACCTTAATTGCCTTTTGAAGACTTTATTTAGTTTTGATTGTTATTACTTTTGAAATGTCATCTCAACTAGAGTAATAATTTATATTGGTAATAGCTTTATATGTACATAACTAGATGGACGGTTTAGGATTGTCTTCCTGTTAATATTTTCACTGTTGAAGTTATACAAACTAGTCTTTTCTAATCCTTTATAGATAAATTGTTTGCCTATCACCTGAAATAATTAAAATTAAAAAAGAATGTCAGTATGGCTGCGAAATCTATCACATTTATTTTATTTTTGTAGATCAATGTAAAATAATTCTACTGAAGAGATATTATTTGACTAGTTTATGAATTAAAATTGCCAATAGCATTGTCATTGAGAAATAATTGAGCTGTTTGGTTCGGAATTTTTCATATCTATCCAAATGATAATAAAAGTGTATTTTTTCATTAAATATTACTCTTTAATTACTGTTGTAAAGCATTATAGACAAAATACATCAATTATAATTTGAAATTTTGGGTATCACTGAGAATGATCTAACCCGATTTGATAAAACTTATGCAGCAACATACAATCATTCAAGCATTTATTTATAGGAAATTTCGACTAGCTACTGAGTCACAATCAAAGATGAATCTCAATTCTCTGCCAAGTATGCATCTCATGGAGGTACAAATTCCAATTTCTTTAATATATCTTAAATAGATTCCCAAAATTATTTTTCAAACTGCATAAGATCAGGCAGTTGGACCTAATTATCAATTTCAACAGACACAAAATAATAATAAAATCTAAACGAATAAAGTGAATCAATTCCTCTTTTATGACATGTTCATAAAGACAATATCAAACCTTTTAGAATAAAACTTTGTAATACTAACTACGTATTAGTAGAAATACTGACTTAAATATTTATATGAAGTAGGAAGTCGAATAGGATCTACACTCTTTTTTTCTGTAGAGATCATTATCAAGTGCAAAATCGACAAATTTTTCATTTTTTAATAGATAAATAATTTATTATATTATATCTTTCCTATTATTAATTTATTTAATCAATTTTCAAAGTTTATATCTTTTGAATGTGAGATTAGAATTTATCATAATTAGTTTAAGAAAATTATTGTTTTGCACATAGATTGATCTTAGAATATATGAAATCCTTTTTTTAATTAATGTTTGCCACTCTTTTGTGAATTATTTGCTAGATATAGTAATTAAATTAAAGATTTATTTAGCCATTGTTTTAAAAGTCATCACCTTCGAAATTTTCGTTTTATAGTTCTGAAACTATTTAAATTGCAATTCTGAAAAAAAATAATGCTTAAATTTAGTATATTGTATGGATTTCTATTTACTTCACTTATCGAAAATAAAGGTTCTTCAACCCAACAGATCTTTGAAAGTTTTGCAGTCAATACAGAAGTATGGGAAGCTTCTAATGTCGGGGCAAATGTGATTTTAAGAGGTGGAAATGCCATAGACGCCGCAATCGCATCGGCGTTCACTATTGGCGTTATAAACTCGTTTTCGTCAGGTATTGGTGGAGGTGGATTTGCTCTTATTATGAATAAAGGCGAAAATGAAAAAAACGATACATTTGACTTCTTTGATTTTAGAGAAGTTGCCCAACATAATATTAATATCGATGAGCTTCTAAAGGATCCAAATCTTCGAGTGACAACTGGGAAATCAGTTGGAATACCTGGAGAAGTAATGGGAATGTATAAAATGCATCAGAAATATGGAAAATTGCCTTGGAAAGATATATTCACTGATGTCATACAATTATCAAAGGAATTTAGGGCTAGCGAATTATTAATTAAAAAAATCAACAATAATTTAGATCAAATATCCAAAGATCCAGGACTTAGTCAAATCTACCTAAAGAATGGAAAAGTTATTAAAAAGGGCAGTAAAGTTAGGAGATTAAATTATGCCAAGACTCTGGAAATAATTTCCGAGAATCCAATGGATTTTTACAAGGGAAACTTGGCCGAGAAAATCGTTGAATTTGTACATAAAAATAATGGATATTTCTCAATTAAAGATTTGAAAAAATACAAAGTAAAAATAAGATCAGTACTAAAGGGCTCATTTTATGACTACGAAATATTCACAACAAATCTACCCACTTCTGGTGGATTTATTGTAGAAGCATTAAATATACTAGAACGATTAAACGTAAGAGATATGAACTATTTATTAAATGACGGGAACTCCCATTACATGTATCACCTAATATTTGAGATAATGAAATTTATAGTTGCAAGCAAAGAAAAGTTTGGAGATCCAGATTTTCAAAAAGAATGGAAGCATGATTTGTCAGTGATAATGTCAGATGAAAAGGCAAAAGTAATAGCTAGAAAATTTAAAATGAACAAAGTTTTATCTCAAAATGATTATGATTTCGAAGGAAAACTCGTCGAAGACCATGGGACAACGCATTTAAATGTCGTGGATATTGATGGAAATATAGTGTCACTCACTTCGACAATAAATTTGGAATTTGGATCAAAACTGATGGATCAATAAACAGGCATAATATTCAACAATCATATTAATGATTTTTACTTTTCATTAGAAACGGCCTCTGCAAATTCGATTGAGCCAAGAAAGAGACCACTTAGTTCAGCATCACCTATGATTTTACGGAGAAATGGTGAGATAATTGTCCTAGGTGGGGCAGGTGGTTCCAGAATAACAACTTCGATTATAATGTTCATTGCGTATTATATGGCTGGAAACACTGTCGATAATTGCATTAAGTTAACTAGGTTTCATACTCAAATGGATCCAAATCTAATATTAATGGAGGGGAATCCTATTCTTAAGGACGAAATTGTGAATAAGCTAAAATCTATGGGGCACGTTATATCTGTTTCATCCATAAATTCAACTTATTCAAGTCTACAAGCTATACAAATTAAAAATATTGATGGAAGGAAAGAAATAATCGCTGTTTCCGATAGTAGAAAGAACGGAAAATCCACGGGGAGATAATTTTAAAGTTTCATTGAAATTATCGGAAATTCTATTACCATTGAATGAGAATCTTCATCTATTGTGTATAATATTGTTTAAATCCACATTTTTGATGCTTTTAAATTAATCAATCTTCAAAGACTTAACTAAATGTTTTATATATGAAAAAACTTATAATATATTTATTTATTTTGTCGATACAATCTTCAATTCTATGTATCAGACTCAAACACTAGTCTCACAAAACTGTTGTGCCAAGACGAGAGACAGTATTTTTTAAAGATATTATTTATTAAATGTTATTTATATCTTTAAAAAAAAAAGAATTTATTTTTACCATATTGCTATATCTAGTGAGTAATCAGTGAAAATCATATTGTCGAACGGGTTGCTAAAAACTCCACTTGGATGGAGAAAACTTGGACCAGGCTAGATCGGAAAACACTCAACGGATCACTCTAAATGGCGGATTTCGACAATTAGGAGCAAGATATATGTTTTATATCCAAAGTGGAATGGCTTTGTGTCCATATATAAACACTTTCTTGAACTACACGGCATTTTAAAGCCAAAGGCCACACAGGACTCCTATGTCTCGTAAATGCTCGAGCACAGCTTCACACCTCTAACTTCTAAGTAGTGACTGCAGACTTGTTTTACAGACAACTGCAGCCTGCTGTCTTCCTTATTTTCTAAATTCATAAAAACTTTCACAAGGAGTTAAGAAAAAGATTGCCAATCTCTGAATGGAAGCACAAATTTCAAACACCATAAAGTGTTTCTTATACCGAAAGACAGTGTGAAGATGCATTCCCTTCTTGTTCTAGTTTAAAGTCATCTCGAACCATAGTTAAATCTTTCAAAATAAATTTTGATAATGAATTTTCCCTTGTTTGAGAGATAATAATTATATTTTCTCTTTAATCGGGAAATCAACTAAAAAGTTTAGGGGATCTCAGAGAGACTTGTAGTTAAGCATTATTGGAAGCAAACTAGAACATTAAAAAATGCAGGTTGTATCTTGAATGTAGATTCTAAATGATAATTAAATAGAAATGTATTTTCTTAATGGATCATTTTCATATGAATTACCCCTTTACATATCGGAAAGCCATAAATTTGTAAATATCAGTTTCACAAGCGGTCTATGCTCTGTTGATACGACTTATTCATGATTATGGCCATAGGTCTGTGTTTAAATAAAATACTTTCTGTTATCTCCTTACATATAAAGATGGGATTTATACTTCTATTGTCTGTTGGATTACAATTCCCTTACAATATTCATTTTAGAAGAATAAATCGAAAAATTATTCGAGGATTATATTTCATTTTATACGCAGATAAGAAGGTTTATAGATAGAAATTGAATGTTGAAAGTTCTAAAAGGATCAATTTTCAATGATAAATAAAATGAATGATCCTTTAGCTTATCAATGAATTTAATAGGGTAAATCTGATGATGTAATTTAAAATTACGGCCGATGTAGATTCTACTAAATTTAAGCTATAAAGAGATCATGGGAAGGGTTTAAACAATGGAGATTTCTATCTACTTATGAGGTTCATACTAATAAATTTTGAAGGATATGATTATATTTATTTAAAAAGATTAAACACTTAAGTTCTGATCAACTTTTGGTACTCAGATCTAGCCGCTCTAGTTGGCAATTATAGAGATGCCATCTGTAATTCTTTGTGATTAATGGGATAGAAGCGTCCAGATGTGTTAAGTAACATCTCCTTATCTAGAGGCTTTTGTATTGGTTCTTTAAAAGAAAAATAAATATTTTTACTTTGCAAACTTCTTATGATTTCATGGCTTTGTGGTCAGACTGAAAACAATGATGAAACGAATTTCCAAGATTTAAATTAAAGAGTAAAATCTTGGAGTACAAATAACTGATTCTCAAAGGTTTGTTGAGTTACTTCGAACCTTTAAATCAATAAATATTTTACTCTCACACATTGTAAATTTCATTAGAGTATTTTATTCTCAAACATTGAAATTTCATAAGTTTGCTTCACAATTTTATAAAGGAAAAAATTATATAAACACCCATGTTCAAAAAGCTGAGAAAGAATATACAATCAGTCATGAAATATTTGTGTTGTATTCCCATGAAGCCGGAGCTAAAAGTGATTTATGTGGAGCGTCCACACACTAATGTGGTTTCTGAAGGTGATAGGCAAGATAAAATGAACTATGAAATTGCATTAGGAAAGAGGAATAGATCTCGAAAAGAAGAGATCCAAATATCTAAAGTTAATCTGATCAAGAATTCTATAATTAGAAGATCATTAAAGAGATATTGCAAATTAGAGCTTCTGGATATAAGACCCTCTTGTGAAGCACCCACAATGGTCTTTCTCGAACTCATTAGGTACCTTCAAAGGCATGGGATTAGGGAACCAGCCATATTTAGGGTAGAGGGTGCGAAGCAGAAGTACCTAGAAATCTCATCTACGATAAATGAGAATGATTTCTTTAATTTCGGAACTTGCAAGCTGAAAGATCTTGCATCGGCACTTAAGTGCTATATAAGGGATTATATGAATGGATTTTTCGATGTCGAGCCACTTCAGTATATATTTTCAAAGATGGGGCATCTTAGACCATTAAATTCTTGCCATGGGATTGAATTCAATTCTTTGGGGCCTGGATCTGATATTTCAAATCCAGAGTGGCAAGAAGTTATTGCTTTGGCAAGGCAGATGTTTTTCTCTCTTAGTAGAGTAAAGCAGATCTGCTTAATCGAAATGCAAAAGTTAATGTTTTTGCTTCATGATAATCAAGAGACTAGCTTGATGGATTATCAGGGGAGCATAAACATTATTAGTTTAAACTTGGTTCCTGAGGAGACCTATCTAGGATGGTTTGTTATATCCGATGTAGTAGTGATCATGAAGCTACTTTTCCTAACAGACTTAAATAAAAAATAAATTCTATAAGGTTAAATTTTCTTCTTTTTTCTTATATGCATGCAAGGAGATATTTTAGATTCATATTTGCCAGAAGTGTTTAAATTATGTTCAATGCATGCTCGACTTTTCATTCAAAACTTACGTTTTACCTTCCACTAGCTTTTCAATGCGTATTTTACTATTTGTGATATTCAACATGTGTTAGCGTTTTTTGCTATGATAAATGTTCTTTTTTATCTATGAGTATTTGGTTTTGATTTTATAGGCAGAATAGACTAAATTCATTAATGATTGAACATAATACAATTTGTACTGATGACCGATATACAACTATTCTTGTATCTATTTAACGATATTTTGTCAATTACCAATTCATTAGAACAGTAGATTCAAAAAGTAGAATTCAAGGCGTCAGGATGTGTGGCATTGCTCTAAAACTAAATGAATTGATTATATGTTTATCGACTAATAATCGTTACTGCGGGAGTGTGCTCATTCGGCAAATTCTCTGCTAAAAAGGACGAAAATTGCCACGTGTATTTCTATCTACTTAAAAATCAATAATCGTTCAAAAACCATTTAATAAATATATTCAAATCTTATTGTGTTATAAAAGATTTAACAAAAGGTACAATAATCGCCTCAGAGTAATCAATTGATTGAAGATTATTAAGCCAAGTCAATACTGCTATATCAGATATTATAATTACATATAGTTTATATTAAAATGAAAGACACATCTCTCAACAATTGACAAATACATAAGACTGAAGTACAATACAGAAGGCGAGATTACCAAAGAATCTCTTAATGAATCACAAATTAAATCCCTAATGACCAACATTAAAAGCAAACAACTTTACGAAAAGTTGTTTAGGGTCTGTGATCATGAACTTGCCTCCATTAAAGACTCTTCAGCATGGCTTACCAAAGGAAATATGAAGCCAAGAGATGAAGGAGTTTATTGCTTCCTTCAGGATAAAAATATATTCTTTGGAGAAAAAGTCAAGTGCCCACATTGCAAAGCTGCGCTAAAGACAGTTGATCATCTTGCCACTCAATGAGATCGTATGCTTGGTCATGATTACATGTGACGGCATAATGAAGTATTAAGATGCATACATTTATCACTGTGTAGAAGATTCGGAATTAAGAAGACAAGAAAATTGAAATCTCATTCCGTTCAAGAAGTTGTTACAAATGAAAATATCGAGATTCGAGTAGATACAAGAATTAAGACTGACATTAAAATAAAACATGACAGACCAGATATCTTCTTACATGATAAAAATAAAAATGAAATAACTCTGATCGAGGTTGGAATCACCAATCTTGACCTATTAACTCAAGTTAAAAATGAAAAAACTAAAAAATACGATTTAATAGCAAACGAGTTATCATTGATTTACAAGTGCAAAGTGAACATAATTCCATATGAAATGACCTGGGAAGGGCTGGTAACGAAATTCCACAACAAGTATAGTAAATAGATGGGAATTGAGCCTAAAGTCGAAGCGTACATCCAGTCTATTGTACTCATGAAGACTCTGGAGTCTATTTCATTTGAAAGACGACGAAGTATTGAAGAGGCGGACAACCATGTGAGTCTTGAGCAGTTAGTGCTTAGATCATCAGGTGGAGATAAGAGAACCGACACGGAATCAATTAAAGAGTAATTGATAATCTTTAGATTACCCATTAAATAAATTCATTATTTTAATGGATGTTATATCAACTGGAGTCAAGAAATTGGATCTTTTCATATTTTTATACACATGATCCTGTCCTAGGCATATATTTATAAGCTCAGTATTTCTATAACGATGAAGAATATCCCTTTTAATAGCTTACTATACCCTCCAATTGTACTTGTATCGAGACCAGTAAGCTCATTCCAAAGCTCTCCAAATAATTGACTTTGAATTTATTTCTCGAGTATAGAGATTGACAAAAATTAAATTTCTTCAAGATCAGATACAGAATCAATTATCGATCATATTTATTTTTGTAAATTCGTAAATTGTATCAAATTCGAATTATCCTTGGAAATCAATTTCAACCTAATAAAATCTTCGTAAATTATAGATAGCAATCTTTAATTTTTATAAATTATTTCGGCAACCTGAACTTTAGAAACTTACATGTTAAGGTCTTAAAAAATCTTAGTCAACCAAAAGGTTGACATTTTGCTTGTTTTTAACTAAATTAAATTTGAAAACGAACGGGGATAAAGGATTCAATGAGTAAATTATTATTTACCATTGTACAAAGAATAAATTAAACCAATGGTTAGAAAGTCTTTTCCATAATTGGCCGAAACTATTGGAGGGATGCCATGATCTCCTCCAGAATTTTAAGTTATTTCAATTTTTCATATCAATTAAAATTACTTTTTGTTTAACTAATATAATAAATTAAGAGATTGCTTAATAAATAAATCTGTGTGGAAAGTTTTTTCATAGATTTTGTCTACCTCAGAAGAGATATATTCTAGAGAGGCCCAGTATTACGAATTTTGAGCTTCTTAATATGTTTTATCAGACTCTTATCCACTTAAAAAATGCAATGTGTATTATTAAATAAAGCGAATGCTAACAAGACAATCTGTAATACTTGGCTGTATAAAATTATTCTTTTAATACAATAATTTTTAATATTTCAGCAAACAAGAAGAATTGAGTTGACAATTTACACTTCAGATCGGGTTTGACTCCCATTGAATGAAATCTTTAAAACTGTAAATAATAAAGTCTGATAGTAACAAATATCGAAGAACATTTATTACTCCAATAAAAAAAAGCCACTTGAGGAATACTTTATATTAAATTGACTGAGAGAGGTTAAGGTGCAATTCGATTCTAGAATAAAGTAAAATAAAATGCTTTAAGGAGAAGGTATGTCTTAGTTCAAATATGCAATATTCCGGTTATTCTTTCATAATTAAAGGTCACTAGGATTTATTTGGATGAAGAGACTTAAAAGAGAACATGTGGTGTGACTGCCATGACTGTCTGATAAATTCAGTCTGTTCGAATATATGCTAGAAGTATACACCTCTTCGGAGATGGTGCTTAAATGTTTTGATGGATAAAACAGCATGGCCATTGAGAGTTTTTTCTTCTATATATTGACTAAAATAAATATTCAGGTTGTAATTTATTTGAAATGTGTTATTTATAGATACCATATATTCAAAACTGATATCTTCTGAGAACAAGAAGATATTTTGAAAATCAATGTTATTTAAAAAAATCGTATTTAATCGTTTTTCTGAAAAGTAAACGTTCTCAATAATTGGTCATTGGCGTTTCATCCTTCTTGTAACAAATGAAATCGAAGGCCAAATCATAGAATACCGGCAATAACGACATACTTCCATTTTCTGCATCTGGTTTAATTTCCTTTTCAAGAATTTCCAAAAGTAAAGACTTTAACTTGGCCGGGCTAACATGCCTGGCATTCTTGAATCTCTCAAAACAATCATCCACGGCCAAGAAAGTCGATGGAGTTGTGAAAAGATCGATGTCTTCATTTATTATTCCTGCCTTATATTCCATAATTATTTTGAAAAATTCAAGCATTTCTCCACAATCATTCTTGTATGTTAAAACAAATTGGGAATGTACGTAATTGTCACTAAGAAATAAATCCAGATTCAATATGGAATCATTTAATTCCTTTGCTTTGGTGAACATATCTAATTCGGAAATGTCTTTCTTTTTAATATTTTTAAAGAAATCTTCTAATTTTCTTTCGAAATCTAAAATTTTCAAAGCTAGTTGGGTGTTGAAGCGGAAATCAGATAAGATGAATGTTTGATTCAAGAAAGATTCCAAGCAGGATTTTGTTTCAAAAACTACAGTTACATCTTTCCAAAGATACTTGATTTTATATTGCTCAAAGTCATGCCTATTATCATTTATTAGATAAATATCATCAAGAAAACAATAAAGTTCACACAGCTCCTGTCTCAGTTCTATCAATAGATCAATTGAAATGTTTCCTCTCTTATAGTCAATAAATGCTTGTGTGTATTTTGCATACAAAGATGAAAATTCATCCTTTGGGAATTTATTTAACATTCTTAAATTTTTCAAGAGATAGTTGATAGAGCCTGTGATTTTGAATTTAATCGTGTTGGATTCCAACGCGTATATGTTTAAGTCGGATGATTTCAAGCATTCTCTCTTCCTAGCATTGACGTATTTCTTGTATGTTTTGAGCTGATTTGAAATGTAGCTATTGTTTAATCTTGCTTTGTTCAACAACATAAACGTCTCCATACCCTCAATTTTTTGAAAAATTAAATTTTATAGGAGATTTTTTGATAATAAGCCACATTGCTTTTTATTGTGAAGATGGTGATCGAAATGCCATATCAATAAATTATTTCTGCTTAATTAACGTCAAACAATATTTTAAACTATTGATGGCAAAAATTATCGGACTTTGCAAAGACATTTTGATCAAAATTTCTGTCTTCTAAGCCTGAAATTTTAATTTGTAAGAAAAATATTTTTATAAAATAGTCAAATAATAGTGAAAACATCATAGATTGAACTTGCATGTACATGGTTTATGATGAATAGACTAATAAATATTGAAACTTCATTTTGTTAGAATGAATTAAATGATTTATTTTATTTCGAAATTCATTCATTAGACATCATATCATTTATCTGCATAACTTTATAATTATCCTGAAACTCTGAGAATTTAATGAAGTGATAATTATCACAGCTTATATAATCTCGAGCATCATCGTAGATTAATCAAAAAACCATCCTTAAACAACTTTTTGTAGCATAAACCCGATAAATACCTAATTGAAAGCCTAAATTGCCAGTTCTTCATTCATGATTCCCGCATTTTAATGTCTGTTTAACTTTAAAAGAAGTCAATAAATAATAATTACGGATTCTTCTGTTGGTCACGATACTGCCATAAATTATTGAGATTCAAATTCAAAATTTTATTCAATGTAGTTTTGTTTCAACTTTACTGTTTACAAAAATACTTTACCTACTCATTAAGCAAAATGAAATTCTAGTAATCAAGGTCTTTCAACGCATTTCCTGGTGAAATTTTGAATCTAGAACTGTGAATCAGAAATAAAGACTTGTTGGCAATACTCTAACAAACGACAATGGCATATTTAATAAATACAATCCTTCCTTTGTCGTTGATCTTTAATAAGTCTAATAGATATACGAGATTATTGTATTGAATATTAAATTTTCATTGTTCTAATTATAAATATAGATGTTCTTATATTATTGATCTAAAACCTGTTAATATTATCTAACTCTTCAATTTTGTAAGTAAGTGTTTTTGAAAATCACAAAAATTAAATAAGAAAAATAGAGATATGAAGTAAAATGCCTTTTAAAACTTAAATGATATGATTTAAACTACTTCTGTTTGAACTACATGATTTGTAAAAATTATATTTAAGACCATAATCAATTGTAAGATTATCGCCCGTGTTGATCAGTTATACGAATTTTACTATGTTCGTTAATTACTTTCTTAAGAGCAAAAGACAATTTAAATATCATTGTGTAAAATGTCCTTTAAATTCTGGATGTGATGTGCTCATTTGAGTTTTGATTAACAGCTTTAAAATGAAAATTTTGAAAACCATTTAAAATGTGCTTTTAAATCAAAATTTGTAAAAATTGTGATTTTGAATTTTGAATTTTCAGACGCCTATGCTTAAACCAATCATTCATAAAGCAGTTTTAAACATAATTCAAAAATTGAGCCAAATGAATATGAAAAGCAAGTTTATATTTATGAAAATTCTAAAAGAAATAAATAATATGGAACTCATCAATGCTTTAGAAGATCTAAAAGCACTAAAATATGTTAAACTCATCAGCTACAACAAAATTATCAAAGAGGTTGAAAAATTGAATAAAAGTGAATTCAAAGACTTACTTATTAAAAAATAAATTAATACCGATTTCAATTCAGAAAATATATTTCAGGAACTAAGCTCAGACATTAAAATTATAACAGATTTAGAAGTTTGTAATAAACCATTAACTAATGCTGTAGACGATCCAGAAATCCCACATGTAAAATATTTAAATGATCAATCAAACCAAAATGATATTTTTGATGAAGAAATAAATTTTTGTGAATTCCTGGATTCTAATTCTGATTCAAGTTTGATCATGAATAGTTTTAATGTATCTAGAAAAGAAATAGAAAAGCAACAAAATGAAGATTTCGTTCTTAACAGTCTGAGCGATCTTAGAATTGATTCAAAAAATTCAATTCAAAAATCTTTTCAGCTAGAAAATTCCGGCTACGGAGATAACGCTTATAATGAAACAATTGGCACAAGATTTCATAAGACAATGCCTGAAAATATGCATGAAGATGAGTTTTACAAGCTTGCTTACGATAAAATAAATAGCAATTTGATAGATTTTAATGAGGAACTAGAAATTTATGATTCTTCTCCTGAAAAGAATTATTATAGAAATAAAATTACAAAAATTGAAACGGAGCCTGGAAATTCATCGCCTGGAAATTCATCGAGTTATATAGGTTCAATGAAGACTAATTGCATGATGGCCACATCGAGGCAAGATAAGATCTCGGGACCGAATGGAGATTCAATTTATAAAAGATCAAAAAAACTGCGAAATTATATTCCAGGCTATCGAACAGCTCCATATCTAATCCTTAAAGTCTTAAACCAATTTAATGGATTTAACAAAAATGTTATAGTACAGAAGGCTAAGAGAATCCCCAATTCCGAGTTTGATGAGTCTCATTTCTCAACAGCATTAAAATTGCTCCTCAGAAATGAAGTATTAATCCTGGAATCAGATTCTAAATATTTTTTGACAGAGAAAGGTAAAGGAATTTGTTCAAGATTATTCGTTGGGCAAGAAGCCATTAAAAATGAAGAAGGCTGTTTGCTAATCATTGATTCAAGAGAGAAAAAGAATTCGAAAGATCGAAATTATTTTCAATCATACTTTAATTCAAAAAATATTCCCAATGAAACGAGACAATTAACGCTCGGAGATTTCATTTGGACCTATAATGAAAAGATATGCAAATTCATAGTAGAAAGAAAGCAAAGCACAGATTTCATTACAAGTGTATTTGATGGAAGATATAGAGAACAAAAAAATAGGCTTAAAAGACTAAAAGATATGACTGTCATATATTTAATAGAAAATATAAAGTATGAAGAAGTCAAGGAGAATCTTGTTTATCGATGCTTAATCGAGACAAGATTGGACGGTTTTGTTTTGATAGAGACAGCAAACATAGTAGAAACAACATTTGTCATTGAATTGATAGACGCAAAGATAAGAAATACAATGATTAACCACGATAGTGCGGTGTCTTATGGAAGCTTTCTTGAAGATAGCAACAAAAACAATTATAATGTAGAAAACTTGTTTATGATTTCCCTTTTATGTGTAAAAGGATTGTCAAGAGATATGTGTCGCGTAATATTTGATAAATATAAAACTTTAAGTAATTTTAGAAAACACTTAAATAGAGAGAATTTGAAAAAAATTGAATCGGATAAAAAACAGTTATCTGAAAAATTAATTTCAAAAATATTAGATCTATTCAATTAATTAGATTTAGTAAATACGTGTCACAAATAAATGGACTTATTTCTTTACATAAAATTATATTTTACAGAAATAAATCTTGTCTCAATAAATATTCAATATACTATTCTTATTAAAGGCATTGAATAAATACTTCGGCATATTTCGACTGAAATCAAAAAATTACGTAGCGATTGATCAGAATATCCCATGTGTATTAAGTGAGACTGTATTCACAAAATCATCTCAATAATCATATCATTCATTGATGAGAAACCCTGTTGAATGTTGGTTATGTCCTTTTATTTCACATTTAGTCGCTACGGATTACACAGCGTTTAAAAAATCTGGAACGTTTATTGGATTTGAGGTCAATGGAAACACAAATAAGTATGCCAGGTTTCTAGTAATTCTAATTCAGTTACAATTTTCAAAAATTTTTATTAAATTACTGTTTTTATTGGATTTCAAGAAGACAGAATTTTTTTTTGAATCAAATATATACCATTTGTTTAGAATGATTAAATCGTCGTACTAGATTAAAATATAATTAAACTTGATTTTGCTGGAGCAAAGTAGTTTCAATTTTTAAACTGATCTCCTAATTAGATCTAACAAATTATGAAGATCGAAATCACAAGGATTAATTTCAAATCTTTATCCTTCTTATTTTCTTAGAAGCTTATTATAGGAAAATTTAAATACATCTCCTTGAAGAAAGAAGATTGATAATGAAAAAAAAGTAATTTATTTTCACTATATTTCTATAGCTATTGAGTGATCGGTGAAAACCTTATTGTCAAACGGATTGTTAAAAACTCCACACACGAGGGATGGAGGAAACCTGGCCAAGAAAGATCGGAAAGCACTCAACTGATCACTCTAAATTCAGGGCTGAGCCCAATCATACCCCGACGGGCTTCGATAACTAAGAGCAACATATATGTTTTATACCTAAAGCGGAATGGCTTCATGTCCATATACATGAACTTTCTTGAACCACCCGGCATTTTGAAAACAAACGCTACACAGGACTCCTATGTGTCGTAAATGTTACAGCTCTACCTCCTAAGTATTGACTGCAGACTTATTTTACAGACAACTGCAGCCTGCTGTCTTCCTTATTTTTCAATTTCATAAAAATTTTCACAAGGAGTTAAGAAAGAGATTGCCAATCTCTTAATGGATGCATCAATTTTCAGCACTATAAAGTGTTTAGTATAACGCAAGACAGTATGAAGATGCTTTCCTTTCTTGCTCTACTTTAAAGTCATCTCAAACCATTTTGTGAGCAGATTAATTAAAATAATTGCATCTCAGCATTCCTATAATTTGCAATGTTAAATGATAGTTGTTGTAGATAATCAGAAATTGAAAATATGATAAATTCAAAATTGTTATAAATATAAAAAAAAATCAGATCTTTTTTAAATAATTTTGAAAAAATAATTTATTTTCATTATACCACTATAGAAAATTGGAGATCAATAAAAACCTTATTTTCAAACGGGTTGCTGAAAATCCCACCTTGATTAAGAAAAGTAAGCTCAGGCAAATTTTAAAAACATTCAATGAATAGCTCTAAAATTGTCAAATTCAAAGCACACCTTTGCGCTATCGATAACTAGAAGTAAGTATATGTCTAGTATCCAATGTAGAGCATTTTCATGTCTAAAATATAAAAAGCCGCCATTTTTATATCAACTCAATCCATACCAAATAGGACGGTCATTTATCACAAATACTTAAGTATTACATCTCTATCTTCTAGATATTGTTGTAGACTTGTGTAATAGGTAACTACAATCTGCTTCTTCTTTATTTTTGTTTTTAATCTAAATTTTAAAGGAAGTGAAGAAAAAGGTAAGTAGAATCTTAATAAAACCCTAAGTTCTTGCATTAAAAAATCACATTATAACACAAGTCTTACTATGATGATTTCCTCTTCGGCTAAGTTTAAAGTCATCTAGGACAGGAGACATTGAAATATAGAGATGATATCTGATTCAGAAGTATAGATTAAAATGCAAGTTGATAATACCCAATATAAGATATCTTAATTTAGAATGTGACAATTCTCATAACTTAATTTATTTGAGTTTAAGATTGTCCGAATGCTAATGTCAAACTTATTACTACAATGTACAATTTACAAGCGTCAATGTTCTAACGGTATGATCATAGCCTTCCAAGCTGTTGGCCCGGGTTCGACTCCCGGTTGACGCATTTTTATCAATTCATAATTTATTTAGTCGTATTCATTTTTATATTAGAAGCGATATACTATAATTCTTTAGGCCTTTTTTCTATTTTTCAAATCTTATTTAATTCTTTCTTTTTATATGTTAACTTTTTTGCTTAGAAATATTTCGTTTGATCGAATAAAGAATGATGATGATTTAGCTTAATAAATCATTTAACTTTAGTATTAGTTAAAAGATAGGAATTTTGGTAAGAAAAGAATCTATGAAGAATTGGTGATCAAACATATATAAATAAGAGCGTCAATCAGATATAAAATGGTAATGCAAATGGAGTTATTACAATTGATATAATCCAGATTTAATCAGATCATCTGTTAAAGCTATTTCATGGAAGTAAACATGTAAAATGGCCAATTAATTAAAGTAGATTAAAATACCAATAGATGCCAAGAATGAACGAGATCATGTTTTAGAAATTTTGGCTTTCATATATATATATAAATGAAATGATACAGATTGATCTATTCAGAGCAAAAAAACTCTATTTTATTGTCTTAAAATAGCAATCATATTGAATATAAAAGGATAATTAGAATCTGATTAATTATTGCATCTTTGAAATCGATCTTGAACTTACCTGTTTGAATAGAATGGGTTTGAGCGATAAAATGGGATTAGTTGGCAGGAATATATCTATTTGTTGTAGATACAATACAAAAAAGCATCATTAATTTGTTTATATTCCTTAACTTGAGATATAAAGAGATATTACATCTGGGATTATTGATTTTTATACACCTAGAGAACATTTTCGTGATTGTCTAAAGAATTTTTTTTATTTGGCATCTAGAAAGTAATATCGAAGCCAGTTATTGATTATTTAGAATCTCCTAAAGCGTTTAGACTAATGCCAATTTATTCCTGGAAATGTGTAGTATATATTTCCATAAATACCCAAGCTATACTGGATAGGTCAGATTTGATCGATCGTGTTTAATAGGAGGATAAAATGATTTTTCTATACTTTTTCGATTTTTGAGTTTTTCAGATTTTGTACCATTACAATAAGAGAATTCAATATTTACTGATTTATATCTTTAATAGCCACCTATTTACTTTAATTACCTGTAGCAATACAATCGTTTTAATAAACCAGAAATTGATTTTAAATTTTCAATTTATTATTAATCTATTCTTCAGTTAAGATTTTCTTCTTTTTCAACTTTTGTTGAGAATTCTTGGTAGAAATCAGTCGTTGAATGAGAATATTTGAAATGTTTAATCACTCACAAGTTTTACTTAATTGTTTCAGATTGTTTCAAAAATTGAGGAAACTCAAAGATTTCAAAGTAGCTATGATTGCAGATAGAACAGACCATTTTCTTAAAATGAGAATATCACAACGAGTTTCTGAAAACAAAACTGTTTTATTTGATAATCTTAAGGCGAACTTCAAGTTGCTACAAAATGATATTTATGCCTATAAACATGATTTAGAAAGAAATAGCCTACCCAATTTTCACTTAAGGGAAAAGAAGCTGTCGGGTATAAGACTTCTAAAAGAATCTATAGAAACTAGAATCAAAGAAATAACGATAGAAACCAAAAATATAAAATTGCAAGACAAATCGTTAGCTAACTTTATTCAGAATTTTTTCATAAACGATTTAAGGAAATTAATAATAATTTACAAGGATTATGAATCGAGATGTATTACGAATGACCAGAATATTCCTGATATTTCAAATAGTATCTTTGTCGATAATACTGAAGAGTTTTTGAAGCAAGAAAAACTTAATAAAAGTTCCACAATCAAATCTAGCATATTGAGTTTAGGGAATTCGATAAATCGGTTGAAAATAATTCTAAAGTCGCAATCTTCTCTTATTGATACGATTGATTCTTATTTTGAGAAATCAAATCTATATTTAGAAGAGGCTAACAAAGAAATTGAAAATATACCAGGTATTTACACTGGCTTCAAAGATTATATAATACATTTCCTGATATATCTTATATGCATCTTACTGTGTCTTATACTAGTGAGATCATATCAATATAGAAGCAGTAACCTCTATATTCCTTTTTCTCATATTGCCAAGCATTGAGCAGAACTAATTTTAATTAATAAATTTTTATTCCGATAAAAGAATTTATTTAATAGGTAATCTAATAATCATCGATTACTCTTTGATTGATTCTGTGTCAAGTCTCTTTCCTACATCCGATGATCTGTGCACTAACTGCCCAAGATTCACATGGTTGTCCGCCTTTTCGATGCCCTTCATCTTTCAAATGAAACAGACTCTAGAGTTTTCTTGAGTACAATAGACTGGATGTACGCTTCGACTTTAAGCACAATTCCTATCTCTTTACTATACTTGTTGTGGTATTTCGTTACCAGCCTTTCCCAGATTTGAAATATTCATTAAGTCTATTTTTTTATATCTTTATTTGTATATGAAATATTACCTTGTCGATTACTCATTGCACTGGGCTAAAACCAATAATTATCTTCTATTATAGAGATTTATTGAATTAATTAAAATTCAGCTCATAGATTAGGATAGAACCAATTGATGTTTGTAAATACCTTAATTTATTCATTTAACGTACCTGCAACTGATTTCTGCAATTAAGATTCTAGAATAAACCACACACTTAAAAAATCTCAAAAATTGCTTCATTCATTAATAATTAAAGAGTATCCATTGCTTTAAATAGAATATTAGGAAAGGGGACATAATTTAAGGCATCTTTAAGCTTGCTAATTAAATTATAAATTTTGTTACTGAAGATTTTTTACAAAATCCAAATATGGACGAGACTCAATTTATTAATAGTGATTTCCTAGGGATTTTCCCAATTACAATAATTTGTCAAATAATTAAGAAGGAAAATTTTTAAATTTAAGTGATCATTCCAAGTTCTAATAAATGGAGGCTAAATAACCATTTTTAAAATCAATTCACGGAAATTTGATGAAATAAAATTTAATTATTGTCTTTGCCATTTCCTTGTAATCCTTTGAGTAACTTAATCTCATTTGCATATTCTGCTGGATTTGGCGTTTCCAAAATCATAGGAATGTCTTCGAATATATCTGAGTTCATTATGAACTTGAATGCCTCTATCCCTATTTTCCCTTTTCCTATGCATTCATGTCTGTCCTTGCGTGAATTAAATTCCGTTGCACTGTCATTCAAATGCAAAGCTTTGAGATATTTCAATCGAACTATTTTATCAAATTCGCTCATAATTTTTCGAAATTCTCAGGTATTCTAATATCATATCCACCAGCGAACATATGGCATGTGTCCAACGTGACTCCTATTCTGGTCTTGTCATCTATGCCATCAATTATGATTTTCAGCTCTTCAAATGTTCTGCCACATACGTTGCCTTGGCCTGCCATATTTTCGAGTAAAATAACAACATCGGAAACATCTCTCATCACTTTATTCAAATTTGCAGATATCAATTCCAAAGCCTTATTAGATCCTAATTTCTTAACATCCGATCCAGGATGAATATTGTACATCCTAATTCCAAGCATTTTGCATCTTTTTAAATCATCCAGTAAACAACTGTAAGATTTATCAAATATTTCTGGATTAGCAAAGTTAATCAGATATGATCCATGTGGAACTAAAATTGACGGATCTTTTACTTCCTTTATAAATTTATCAACATCATCCTTTGAAAGCGATTTGGAATTATATCTCTTTTGATTTTTTAGGAATAATCCGCAAGTTTCACAATTCAGAATGTTCATTTGTTTTTGTATTGTATACAATCCTGAGCTAACTGACAAATGAGGACCAATCACTTTCATCCCATTAGAAAAATTTTTAAATAAATATTTAGAAATGATTCAAATTCCCAGTTTATTTTTGAAAGGTATTGACTGTTTAATTCAAGAAGTGGACTAACCAAATTAAAAATATCTCTTTGAGTAATTTGATCGAAGTTGTTCCATGTTTTAGTATTGATCTATTAGAGCAAGCTCTAAAAATGCAAAATTTTGAAGATTAATAAAAAAAAATATAGTGCTTCTTATTA